>APFE031204991.1:246618-262672 GCA_000404065.3 Pinus taeda
TTATATAGGCAAGCTCTTCCTCAAATCATGGACCAATACGACAGGCCAAAACCATAATAACACAATACCATGAACCCAATACTTGGGGTCAACACTTTTGGATGCAATACCACGGACCAAAACCATAGGATCAAAAAACTGTCGGATTAATACCATGAACCAACCATGAAAGTGTGTGAACTTTTCTCCACATGAAATAAAATTATCTCTACATAAAATTCCGTGAACTTTTCTCCACATGAAATAAACCTTTCTGTGCATAAAATTACGTGAACTTTTCTCCACATGAAATAAACTTTTATAAACTTTTATTTGCATAAAATTCCGTGAACTTTTCTCCACATGAAATAAAACTTTCTCTGCATAAAATTCCGTGAACTTTTCTGTACTATAATTTATCATCTGAGATGAGTGGGTTGCCATCAAGTACAACATATGTATCATAATGCCAACACTTCTATGATTGCACCACCTAAGGCGACATCGTTAGTGATTTGGGGGAGTAGAGACTTGTAGAACCAATTCGCTAATAGGTATTCTGGGAGGGGAGCTTTGACTAAGCTCCACCTACGTCTCCATTAATGTATATGATCAAATATGTGGGTGGCAGTATCCTGGTGTAATGAAGTGAGGAGTTCCATCCCAGTTTGATAGTGGATGGGTAGCTGGAAGTTCTTTAGGAATTCCATTACTAGAGCACCAAAGGTATTGATTGATGTGCATGGTATCTCAATGTACCACTTGGCTGAATTTCTAGTAAGGGTGCAGGGAAGAAGATGTAGTTGGATACTATCATCCACCATGCAGTTAGAAACACATCATAGATCATAGGTAGTGATGTGTGTACCTGGATCCTCCCATTGTTTCCCCCAAACTTTGAGATGGTTGTCGATATTTTATGTAGGATTGGCGGCCAAAATAATTTATGATAGATGGGGTCATTTGTAGGTTTGTACAAGTCAGATATCTCAAGAATTTCCAAGAAAGGCAAGTTGTTGGATGCCCCTGAATCAGACCAAGGTGATGATGTAAGACTTGACGATGCTTGGAGTCCTCCCATCATGTTGTTTCCAATATTATACACATGTTGCATGGTATAGTAAGTGCCTTGGGGTATGGTATTGTATTGTGGGTTTCCATAAGGATTGTTATGATGGGGGATGGAAGTGCCCCCAGGATAAGGATTGCCCCCTTGACTCATTTGAGGTTGTGAGTATGGTGCCCCCATGGATTGATTGGGACCTTGTTCAAGGTTCCCGCTTGCCACATAAATAACCATATGTCCTTGGCTAACATAAGGAGGGTTCATGTCCTTCAATGACTAACCATGCATACTTGAAATGAAGGGGGAAATGTTTCACTCTCGACCTATATATGCATATTGGGAACAATGCCCCCAGATACCTAAATCTGGGGGTTAGAACTATACAATGGAGGCCGAGCATATTGGTGGTTGAAAGGACCCATGTTAACTATCCTATATTGAGTGTTATAAGGAGCGTTATATGTAGCACTTGTCAAAGGTCTAGGGGCTAACACAAAAGGAGTTGAACCAGGAATGTACTAGGTTCCACTCCCGGAGGGTGTCATGATAGGGTTTGAAGCTGGGAAAAATGGGATAATGGGGTTCGCCATCAGAGGTGTGGTACTAATTGTCAATTAGGGAAGTGGTGGGGGACGAAAAGTGTCCAAAAAATCCCATGACTTGTTAGTCCTCAACGATATGGGTGGAAATGTTCCAACTGAAGACAAAGGAGGTACAAATGCAACAAGAACCAAGAGTGCGCCCAACGGATTCATGATCAGAAGATTGTATGGAGGAAGAAATCCATCAGTAAAGAAATTCTCCAGTAAGATTGAATCGTGGGATGTCCAAACTGATTTTGTGTGAGATCTCGGAGATTGATTTCCCGAAGATGAGGAATCTGGTTCATTGGAGCTCAGTAAATCCTCCACAGTGAGTGGGGGAAAATCTAACAACAATCTATATTGACGACAAGGGCCAGATGTAGCCACAGTGGCTGATAATTTTTATTAGTAAATTTTACAGTGATGTTTATTAAAGTCTTGGTGATAACACTCTGGCACTTAAAAAATAAAGAATACATTAAGGAAACCAATCAACAAGCAGAGGGAAATAACCATCTCTGATAAGCACCAATCACTAGAGATGAAACCTAGTATCACAATAAATAATAGAGATAGTTGGCCAAATGTACAGTTAAGATTACTCTTGAGCTTCACCTGAACCTCAGATTAGGGGACCAAGTACTCTCGTGAAGACGAGAACCCTCCCAAAAACCAAAAATAGAGTAGGTTTGTTTGTGTTAGGTACTAGGGCAGCCTGCCCAGTCACGTTGTGTTCATCCCTAATAGTATGACCACTAAGGATACCTCAAATCACAGACACTATTGGGGCGAACATAGTCATAGACAGTACATTGTGTGGGTAGGATGCCTGAGTCCCCGACTCACCGCTGATATCCCCGAAGGGAACCCTGATAAACAAAATACCCAAAGGATATGTAAGAAAAGGTAGGCTACCTTCACTTACAGTCTGATGTTGTCTTGTATTTAGCTCTTCTTTTACTAGAGTGGTCCCAAATAGTATGAGTGCAGAAGGATTTCTCTCTTTAATGGCACTAGTTTCAGTGTATCATCTTGGGCAGTTAACTCACACTGCCTATCCCAAGACCCTTGCCTAAACTAAAGTGTGTTTACTCTAAAAAGAGTTGCTGATTGGTTTTATTAGGTAGATTTTAAATGTACATTGTTAGAGTCTTCGGTAGGGGTGTTGACGTATGAAATTATATGGTACTCTGACTCAAATCATACAAAACAAATTCTTGTAAATTTTCACTTTCGATGAATAAGCTGCTTCTACCAAGGGAATGTCATGAATACATCAATGTTTATTCCGTGCATCCTATTTAGTACAACACTAGCATAACCGACAAAACTTCAATGCTCACTAACAACTATTGAAACCAAATAATGCAGAAGCAAACCAGCTAAGTAGAAAACAATAAATTTTTTTGCATTTTTCCTTTAATGAAAACAAAAAATTTAAGATGTAAATCTATTTTCTTTTAAAAAAAATTGTACACGACATAGTTCAGTCAAACAAGTGTAGCTACAAATCCCTAATCAGTCTACAAGAATATTTCCCAACCCATGAGTTCACAGGGTAAGCTATTTATCAAGAAATGGTTGACTAACGCTCTGTACTAGAGGCTACAAAGAGTTGTTTTCAGCACTAACGCTCTATTTGTGAGGGCACAATGCTTTATAAAGCATTATTTTCACTGGTAGCCTTCTTTAGTGAGGGAAAGCACTCAAAAAATGGGTTGTAGGGATCATATCTAGGACTGAGTGCCGAGAGAAGGGTGTTGTATGGTCCTAAGTGGTCGGAAAGGGAATGAAGAAGTACAGGAAGGCCTCGAAGAAAGAGAAATCTAGCACCTTTCTGGGAAAAAATAGGAACTAAGTGTAGTCTGTAGTAGAGTTGCCAATTCTGCTATACGGATTAAGGCATAGTTGTTTGGTGATGTAGAAAACCCTCAAGGATGTTCCTAAGATCCTCGGAAAATAGTCAGATTAGCTATAAATGTCACAAAGATACATGCATATATATGTTTAGCAAATGAATATCAAAGCGAAAAGGAATTATTACCTTGAGTATTAGTGTGGTGTTGCTGGAGAGCGCAATGCAGCTAGGCGAAACACCCCTGAGCCAGCTCTAGATCAAAACCTGCACATAGCAAAGACAAGCATAATATCACATCATAAAACCTTGATAAATAAATGCATGAACATATAAAGTATATCTAGTTTCATATAACTAAGCCAATCATGCTATAATATATTAGATCAACATATAAACAAGTTATATTAACAACATCATGGAGTGGAGAACACAACTGCAGTTCTATATTGATGTAGAAAGAGTGATTACAACCATCAATTGCATCAACCTTCCCTAATAGCCTTCTAGCTCCTCTTTGTGTCTCCTTTATTAACATCTTCTCATGCCTTAGTCTAAGACTCTACTTGGCACTCAAATAGGCAATCCTTTCAAATGTTTCGGCCCCTTTCACAATGGCGCAAGCCTTGCATATATAGCATGTAGGGTTAGGGTTGCCAAGTGCTTCATGATTTCCATTACGTAAAAGCATTGATGTTTCCATGCTTTAGTGCTCTTTCCTGTTCGCATACCCATTAGGAATTAGTAATTCCCCCAAATAGGTCGATTTCTAATGTTTCCTTGCTTTTATGAGCTAACATACGAGAGAATCTAGGGATATTTTTTCAGTCAATTCACTCCTTTGACCCATATAAACTGATGTAGGGTCACTAATGTTGTTCTTGAGCTAGCAAGTAGAGTTACCCTAGGCATTAATGCACCCTTAAGCTTGCTGAGAAGCTTTATAAAACAGGTTGGTAGTGGCTAGATAATGTTAGCTTGACAACTGGGCTTGTGAACTTGGTTAGTCCTTTAGTCATCATGTTTTTGTCCTCTGAGTTGATGAGGAGGTCATTTTCCTGTATAACACTGCTGAATGGGATGTTTTAAGGGCGAGTCTTCTATTAAACTTCAACTTTGAGGATGGGTTTGATAGTATTGAAAAAGTGTTGCAAGAAGTAAAAGCATCTATATTGAGAACACCGAAGGAACTGGTCGAATGGACTTAGCCAGAATTGTTGAGAATGCAACAAGATGATGGAGCTTAGTGGAAAGAAGTCGCCTTCACTAAGTGGGCCAACTGGCTCTTTTTGGCGCAAAGTCTATTTTTAGACTATGTCTATTTTTAAACATATGGATCATGGTCTATGAGTTGTAGGATGCTATTTGTGGATGGTTGGTCAAGTTGGTAAAAGTAGATCGACCTATATTTTTAGACATATGGGTGGAGTCTATTTTTAGACTGCCAGGCTAAAAATAGAACAGTCGCATATTATTAGCTCTTAATAATATTTGGACTATAAACATTATCTTATTCTCTTGGAGCACTTCAGTTTGAGCTACAGATGTGGCACATTCAATTTCCAGAAGGAAATACGTGGTTCATATGGGTTAACGTGAGCTATTGCATGGAGGACTTCTGTTAGGACTTCAGTGATTGAGTTCTGTGGAGTTGGATCAGGAGTTGATGTAGTTGTGTTCAGTTTGACTTAGTTGAACTAGTTGTAGTTAGTCTAACTGGAAAATGGACTAATGTTGAGTAGTGTGAATTAGTTATTAATTAATTCACTAATTATTAATTCATAAAGCAACTGAATAATACATCATTTAACTCAGTGCATCGACAGTTCAGTGGAGACAAGTGTTAGAGGTGAGTGAAAGGGCAAGACAACTATCAGTTGTGACTATAGTTGTGCATGTCATTTGCAAAATCAGTGGGATTGAGTTGCCAATGAGGATTACATAGTGACACACAAGGGAAATATGAGTTTGGAGATTCATTCTCGTGTTATTCTCTATGCAGGATTGCGAAGTGGGGGAAGGCAAGCAGCAAAGGTGATTTGAGGTAGTGATTGATTCAGATCTATGTTGTATTGTGTGTAATAGGTGGAGCTAGTATTGTACTGTGTACTGTTACATGATATCAACCAATATAATACACAGATAGTTTTGGGGTTTTCAACTTTATGCTTTCCCTAGGTACATACTGTGTTGATATGTGTGATTGATGCTTCAATATGCGCATGTGTATGTTTCTGAATACATGCTAAATTAATGATCAACGTAGAGGAGGTTATGTATTATGCATGATTCCGCAAATAGTGTATAATCAGGATAATCTCTATGAATAAGTGTCATATTATTCATGAAATTTCTACATGGTATCAGATCTGGTTGATTTGTAGAAGAGATTTCTATAGGATATCAAAGCAAAGCTGATCATCGGATCTATTACTCAGAAAGTGTTTACATTTTATTTCTTGAGGTAGAGTCTGTAATCAGGCCAGGTAGCCTCTAGATTCATCCTTATTTTGGAAGGTGAGATATCTGGTGAATGCCCATACAGTCTATCTTTGTACAAGAAATACTTTGTTCTCATGAATTTTAGATTAGAAGCAGTTGAGTTTTGAGCTGGTGGAATTCAAATTTGAAGAAGTGTTTTCTTGGGGTCAAAGTTGAAATGTCTTTCAACGGATTGCGATTGGAGTATGCCCTTGAGGGCAGCTCGAACTATATTCCATGGAAGGACAGGATGGAGGTGGTGTTAGATGATAATGGGTTGAAGGAGTTCATAGATTCGGATGTCCCAAAACCTACTGATGCTGCTCAAGTCATAGATTAGCAAAAGAAGACAGAAAAGTGTCAAAGGATTCTATTGGAGGGCATGAGGGATCACATTGTGTCCAGCCTCCATGGAAAGGCTTCTCCATACTTGATGTGGAAAGTGTTGATAGATCTATTCCAAAGCAAGAGCGACCAGATGAAGTTTGCGCTCAAGGATAAACTCAGAAACATAAAGTGTGAGAAAGGTGACAGTATGCCCAAGTATCTCATGATGTTCACCCAATGTCGGGATGAGCTGGGAAGTGTGGGGGTGACTATCGATGATAAGGACTTGGTGAGCTTGGCTCTCCTTTGTCTTCCAAAGAGTTGGAATTCCTATCATGACTCTGTCAATGGTCGAGAGAAGTTGCCAGGATGGGAGAAACTTTGGTCAGATCTTGTACAAGAGGAGATCAGGCGAAATACCAGGGACAGATCTTCATCAAAGGCACATGATGAAGAAAATTGCACTCTGGCTGCCAAAGCAAAGAGGGGGAAGAAAAAGAAAGCCTCTAATTCCGGTGCGAAAGGCAAGAAGCAGGACATGTCCAAGGTGAAGTGCTTTCGCTATCACTAGCATGGACAGTATGCCACAAATTCTCCGCAGAAGAAGAAAAATAAGCAAACTACTGGATCTGTAGTGGAAGAGGCCTTAGCCTCGAAGTTTGAGCTAGATTTTTCGTTGATTGCATGCTTGGTATCAAGTGTGATGGGATTGTTATGGTTCTTGGACAATGGTGCATCTTTTCACATGACAGGAGATCGATATTTGTTTTCTGATCTGGATGAGAAAGGTCTTGGAGTGCACATCGAGATGGGCGATGATGTTAGATACAGTTCGAATCGTATCGGTACCATTTCCTTTGAGAGGGTGTTTGGTAAACCCTCCGTAATGAAGGAAGTGATGCATGTTCTAGGATTGAAGAAGAATCTTATCTCTGTGGCGATGTTAGAAGACAAGGGATATGATATTGTTTTCAATGAGGGAAAGGCTTTCCTGTATAGCAGGACAACTGGAGAAACCCAGAAGATAGGGGTTCGAGTTAAGAACCTTTATCAGTTGCATGTATATGGCTACTCAGCAATGGCATGCAAGGCAGAAGGAGTGGTGAGCTGGGATGATGGCAAACTGTGGCACCGTAGATTGGGCCACCTTCACCATGGAGCCTTGAAGATACTGCAGTAGATTTCTATTAGGCTTCCTAAAGGTACTCTTGCACAGTCAGATCAGTGCAAGGGGTGTATTTTGGGAAAGTTTGTGAAAGTCACATTTCATGAGAAGGATAGTCACGCCACAATGATCCTTGAGAGAATTCACACAAACGTGTGTGGAGCTTTCTCAGTTGCTTCAACAAAAAAGCACAGGTACTATGTGATATTTGTTGATGATTTCTCTCGAAAGTGCTGGATTTTCTTCATGCAGAAGAAGAGCAAGACATACTCAAAGTTTTGTGAGTTCAAAGCACTGGTCGAGAAGGAATCGGGGAAGAAGGTGAAGGCTCTTAGGAGCGACAATGGTGGTGAATTCATCTTTGGCAAGTTCAAGGATTTCTATAGTGCAAAAAGGGATTCGAAGAGAGATGATAGCTGCCCATAACCTACAACAAAATGGGGTTGCTGAGCAGAAGAACAGAATGATCGTGGGTGCTGCAGAGGCGATGTTGCATGGTCAGGGCCTACCCCTTCACTTGTGGGCGGAGGCATGCAATACTGCAGTATATGTGCAAAACCATTGTCCTCACAAGATACATGGCATGAGTACACCCAAGGAGGCTTATTCTGGTAAGAGGCCTGATATTTCCCATTTGAGGATTTTTGGTTCTCTTGTTTACATGCATGTGATGAAGGATGCCAGGAAGAAGTTGGAGCCGACTGCAGGGGTTGGGATATTTGTGGGGTACAATGATATGCCCCACAACTATCGTGTGTATTTGCTAGACAGTGGCAAGACTGTTGTGTGATAGGATATAAAATTTCTGGAGGAGAAAGCCATGAAGTGTTTGCTTTAGAGGGAGCCACACTTGCATGTAGATGAGGAGTTATTAGTTCCTAAGGATGAGGTTCAGGTGTGGATCAGCGACAAAAGGAAGTTCATGGAGTGGAAGGGACCACTCATGCAGAGCCAACCATCAGAGGGAAAAAGCGCACTACAGAAGCTGAGCGACTGGCTCAAGATGCAGAGAAGGTTGTAGGACCACTTACAGCAGAGCGCAGGCAGAGACAGTCATTGGATCGGTACACTGGATACGTTGCTCTTGTGAGCAAATGTGTCATGATGGAGCCATCCTCTTTCGAGGAAGCTGTGGAGGAACCCACATGGGTAGACACCATGGTGGAAGAGTATGATTCAATTGTCAGAAACAGTGCATGGGAGATTGTCCCAAGACCAGAAGGGAAATCAGTGGTGGTTTCGAGATGGATCTACAAAGTGAAGCAGGCAACTGACGGGAGTGTGGAGAAGTACAAGGCAAGATTTGTTGCCCGAGGCTTCTCACAGATAGAGAGGATCGATTATGAGGAGACCTTTGCACCTGTCACAAGGTATTCTTCCATACAGATGATTCTTACTCTCTCGGCGCAGATGGGGTGGCACATTCATCAGATGGATATGAAGACTGTGTTCCTCAACAGAGTCATTGAGGAGGAAGTGTACATAGAGCAACCTGAAGGTTTCGAGATCTTCAGCAGCGAGTCACATGTGTGCAGGCTCAAGAGAGCACTGTATGGGTTTAAACAAGCACCTCGTGCTTGGTACACATGGATAGATAGCTATTTCACCAGACTTGGATTCTCCAAGAGTGAGGTGGATCCTAACCTACACCAGATTGTGGTGGAGGGTAAGTTGCTTATCATTGTACTGTATGTAGATGATTTGATTCTAATGGGAGATGAGTTGTTGATACTTTCATGCATGGAGGATCTTTCTCGGGAGTTCGAGATGAAGGACTTGCGCATCCTTCATTATTTCTTGGGATTGGAAATTTGGCAGCGCAGTGATGGACTGTTTGTTTCTCAGGGTAAGTATGCTCTGGAGATATTGGAGAAGTTCAACATGCATGGCTACAAGCCTGTTGATAGTCCTCTTCCTGGAGGTTGGAGGAAGGAGGATGCTACTTCAGCAGAGGTAATGGATGCCACTGTTTATCGATAGTTGGTGGGGTCGCTTATGTATCTGGTCAATACACTACCCGATATATGCTATGCTATTAACCAGCTTTCACAAGCCATGGTTAAGCCAACCAAGCTCTTCTAGAAGGCAGGCAAGCATGTATTGCATTATCTCATAGCCACATCGGGATATGGATTGTGGTACAGACAGGAGGATGAGGTGAAGCTATGTGGCTTCACGGATGCAAATTGGGTAGGGAGCCCAACGGACAGAAAGAGCACATCTAGAGGGATCTTCAGTATCGGATCGACAGTAGTTCCTTGGTACAACAGGAAGTAGAGATCCATGGCACTCAGTTCTGCGGAGGCCGAGTATATGGCAGCAAGTTTGGCTGCATGCGAGGCTATATGGATGAGGAAGATCCTGGTCGAGTTGTTCGGGTCTCATTTGGATCCTATTCCGATTTACTATGATAACTAGAGTTGCATTAAACTCTCGGCTAATCCTGTATTTCATGATAGATCCAAACACATTGACATCAGGTACCATCATATCATAGATTGTGTGCAGTGAAGAATCATGTTACTTTCATATATTCCCACAGAGGATCAGGATGCAGATATCTTGACGAAGGCGCTCACCAGGAGAAAATTCGAGTACCATTGAGATAGGATAAGGGTTGCTGATAATCCATATCTTGTTGAGAGGGAGTGTTGAGAATGCAACAGGATGACGGAGCTTAGTGGAAAGAAGTCGCCCTCACTAAGTGGGCTCGCTGGCTATTTTTGGCACAAAGTCTATTTTTAGACTATGTCTATTTTTAGACATATGGATCATGGTCTATGAGTTGCAGGATGGTATTTGTGGATGATTGGTCAAGTTGGTAAAAATAGATGGACCTCTATTTTCAAACATATGGGCGGAGTCTATTTTCAGACTTCCAGGCTAAAAATAGAACAATCGAATATTATTAGCTCTTAGTAATATTTGGACTATAAACATTATCTTATTCTCTTGGAGCACTTCAGTTTGAGCTACCAATGTGGTAAATGCAAGTGTTAGAAGGAAATACATGGTTCCTATGGGTTAACTTGAGCTATTTCATGGAGGACTTCAGTTAGGACTTCAGTGATTGAGTTTTGTGGAGTTGGATCAGGAGTTGACAGAGTTGTGTTTAGTTTGACTTAGTTGAACTAGTTGTAGTTAGTCTGACTGGCAAATAGACTAATGTTGAGTGGTGTGAATTAGTTATTAATTAATTCACTAATTATTAACTCATAAAGCAACTGAAGAATACATCAGTTAACTCAGTGCATGGACAGTTCAGTGGAGACAAGTGTTAGAGGTGAGCGAAAGGGCAAGAGAGCTGTCAGTTGTGACTATAGTTGTGCATGTGATTTGCACAATCAGTGGGATTGAGTTGCCAATGAGGATTGCGTAGTGACACAAAAGGGAAATACAAGTTCAGAGATTCATTCTCATGGTATTCTCTATGTAGAATTGCACAGTGGAGGCAGGCAAGAAGCAGAGGTGATTTGAGGTAGTGATTGATTCAGATCTATGTTGTATTGTGTGTAACAGGTGGAGCTAGTATTGTATTGTTTACAGTTACATCATCTCAATCAATATAATATATAGATAGTTGTGGGGTTTTCAGCTTTATGCTTTCCCCGAGTACATACTGTGTTGATATGTGTGATTGATGCTTCAATGTGCGCATGTGTATGTTTCTGAATACTGCTAAATTGATGATCAACGTAGAGGAGGTTATGTATTATGCATGATTCCACAAATATTGTATAATCAGGATAATCTCTGTGAATAAGTGTCATATTATTCATGAAATTTATACAAGATTAGAGTACACAGTTGCGCCATGCTTTGGAATGTTATAATGTGATGGCTGAAGGAGAGGATGATCCACAGAATACTACCATTCCAAAATCCAAAGGACAATGTGAAGTCGAATGACCGAAGGTGGCGAACTAGAATATATTAGAGCCTTTGAAAATGCGACAAGTGAACTTTGGATCTAAAGAAGAACCTAAGTTTGTGAAGATAGGAGACTACTGGGATGAAGATATTGTTGACAAGGTAGTGGAGTTGTTGCACAAGTACCAAGACTTGTTACCAATGAAGTTTGCACATTTGAAAGGGATTTTCTGAGATTTAGGTGTTATGGAGATCACAGCGAAACCAGATGTGAGGCCTATTAAGCAGGAACCTTATTGACTGAATCCAAAGTATAAGGAAAAGGTGTTCTTGGAACTAGATAAAATGTTGGAAGCTAGTATTATTGAACATGTAAAAGAATCAGATTGGGTAATCCCAATGGTAGTCTGAGAAAAGAAGCAGAAGGATGAGATCCGCATAGACGTATATCTACGGAAGTTTAACAATTCATGTGTGCATGATCTGTTTCCAACACCCTTTATTGACTAAGTGCTAGAAAATGTTGGTGGATAGGAGGTGTATTAATTTACTGATGGGTTTTTAGGTTATAGTCAAATAAAGATCATGCCAGAGGATCAAAGCAAAACAACCTTCGTGACTGAGTGGGGTTTCATTCAGTATACAGTTATGCCATTCGGATTGAAGAACGCGCCTGCAATCGTTTCCTAGGTAGTGATTGCAACATTCAAAGAGTCCATTCATAAATTCCTAGAAGTGTATTTTGATGATTAGACCATGTTAGGGTTGGTCAAGTGGCATGTTACGAGTCTACACCTCATGTTGGATACATGTCGAAGGTATCAGATAGAGCTGAACCTGAAGAAGTCTATATTTTGTGTACCTTTTGGAATTTTTCTCTGCAATGTTGTATGTAAGTAAGGATTGATGGTGGACCCTGAAAAGATCGTTGTAATTGTAAACTTGGAAGCACCTAGGAATGTGAAACAGTTGCGTGCAACATTGGGACACAATGGGTACTATAGGAACTTTATCAATATGTATGCCTAGATAACTATGCTGATGGAGAAATTTTTAAAGAAGGATGTTATGTTTTCCTCAGATGAAGACTGTCAAAGCAACCTAGATGTCTTGAAGGAGATGATGGTGACAGTGCTTATTTTGGTGTTTCTAGACTGGAAAAAGGAGTTTCATGTGCAATTTGATGCCTCCTCCATTCCACTAGGAGAAATATTAACACAAGAAGGTGGGGGAGAGACTGACCATCTGATACATTTTGTGAGAAGAAAGTTATCTAAATCCAAGAAGAATTACTCCACCATAGAGCGCGAAGGGCTGGTGATGGTCTACATGCTACAAAAGTTTAGACATTATTTGTTAGGTGGAATTTTAAAATGTATAAAGATCACTCCGTACTGAAATACCTGGTCAATAAGCCTGTGTTGGGGGGATAGATATGTCGATGGTTACTATTGTTCCAAGAGTATGACTTTGAGGTGATTACGAAGCCTGGAAGGCTGAATGCAGGACCGGACCATCTCTCAAGGATTGAAACAGGGGAGGGACCAAGTAGTATGGAGGAAGGACTGCCCGATGCGCAGCTCTTTTTGGTATGTGTCACGGACGATCATTTTACCAATATTATTCAAATCTTAACATCGAGAACAACTCTTGAACATTATTCCACTCAACAAAATAAGGAGTTAGTAGTTCATGCTACAAACTTTTCTATAATTGCAGGTCATTTGTAGAAGATGGGGGTGGATGAGATATTGCGTCGGTATGTTCTAGAGTTTAAACGCACTAGTATCCTAGTTGAATCTCATGAAGGCGTGGTAGGAGGACATTATGCAGGGAAAGTGACTGCACAGAATATTTTGCACACTATGTTATGGTGGACAAAATTACAAAAGGATTCTAAGGCATATTGCAAGGCATACAATGCTTTCCAAACAACAGGGAAGCCTTCACAAAGGGATGAATTTCCTTTAAATCCACAGGTTTTGTTGGAAGTATTTGAGAAATGGGCCATTGAATTTATAGGTCCTATACAACCACTAGGTAAAAATATGGGCATGCAGTATATCATTACTGCAACTGAGTATTTACCTAGGTGGGGGAAGCACAACCAGTGAAGGATTGTGCCATGACCACTGTTAGGAAGTTTCTCTTTGAGTATGTCTTAATGATGTTTGGATGCTCGAAGATATTAATGAGTGATAGGAGTACGCATTTCCTGAATGGAATAATCAAAGTGATGTTGGAAGAATTTCAAGTGTATCATTAGAAGCGAACACCTTATCACCCACAGGCCAATGGAACGGTGGAAGTTTGTAATAAAAGTTTGGAGCATGCATTGACAAAGGTATGCAATGAATAGAGAAATGACTAGGACATGCGCATACCTGCTGTGTTATGGGATTATAGGATGACATACAAGGAGTTGATAGGACAAACGCCGTTTAAATTGGTCTATGGAATTGAAGCAGTAATGTCGATGGAGTATATTGTGCCAAGTTTATGAATTGCAGCCTTGACTGAGATGGCAGATCATGAGACCTTGGAGAAATGGCTTGCATAGATCATGGAGTTGGAAGTAGACCACTTCCTTGGAGGATTTCACCAACAAGTGCAAAAGGAAAGTCAGAAAGCATGGCATGATCAACATATTAAGTTGTGCACATTCAAGGTAGATGATTTGGTGTTGTTGTATGACAGAAAGTTCATGCAGTTTCCAGGAAAATTTCAAATACATTGTTTGGGGTCATATGTTATTAAGGAGATTACAGATGGTGGCATCATTTAGCTCGCAAAGTTGAATGGAGAACCATTCCCTGGAAAATTGAACGGAAGTAGGCTGAAGTTGTACATAGGGGATCTTGCCCTTGCACGATGACTATATGATAGTAGGACAGACTTAGTAATCCAGGCAGTTGCAAGGGATTACGAGACTATAAACTATGATGCCCGAATATGTGCAGAATGAAGTCGAAAGGCTACATGACGAATGATAAGGGTGCGACCAGTGAAGTTGTGCTGGATGAACTGCGCGAGGGAGAATGGTGCTGCGTAGGTGGGTCCAAAACTAGTTATTGAGGTTAATATTCATGATTTGATGGAAAAAAATCAGTTAAGAGGAGCGGGTAGGCACTAGGAGATCTACCACCAAAGATGCATTTATTATCATAATTTGGGGGAGCGGTCAGATTTGAATTCAAAACTTCCTATAAATTACACATGCTGAACCAACAAAGAACACTCTGCATTTTGTGATTTGTCTGCATGATTTGTTGTTTGAAGTTTATGAGTCATCAATTTTGGGAGAATTTCATGACAAGCCCAATATTTGTTGCCTTACGTGGAATTAGAAGGTCATTCTTCAGAAAATGACCGCCACAAACCCCACCAAAGTCGTAAATCCAAACATTGTTGTGCCCGATGTGATGGGCCCTAAAATATAAAGTATGGAAGGTACAACCCATGTGCCTACCATGCCGAGGTCGCCGAGGCCAAAGTAATCCACTGCAAAAGAGAACCAACCAGTCGAAAAATAGAAGCAACCAGCTGCAAACGAAAAGAAGAAAAGGAGAAAAAAGACAAACAACTCCAGAAAGTGGTTGATTTGGAGGAGAAGTACGAAGGCATAGAGGAATTGGATGTTGAAGAAGTCGATCGTATCTCACAGCTCCCTGAGTATATCCCTCCGTGGAAGGGAAATGTCATGCGGAAAGAGTTATTTTTGCTGACAAAACTAACCTCCCTAGGAGTCTAAGACTCTCTAGTGACAAATAGAACAAGTAAGAGCAATCCTTCTCTAAATATACATTATCCTATGAGAAACCAAGTGTTTTTCGATCTTACCTTAGGTCCAACGCTTGTTGTAGCAGCCTAGCTTCGTTGATCCAGATGAGCTCCTCCTTCACTTTGAAACCTGCATACACTAACAATCAACTGATTACATAACACCTGAATATTCCATAAAACAAAGCATATTCAACATATAGACCAAGGAGTATATGAAACAATTCATTAACAACAAATCATTGATAAGAATGGACTTATTTGTATTAAGGAAACAAAAAAGAAACCATTACAACCTGAGCCTTGGTGTTGTGCAAGTTCCTTCTAGGGTCCAGCAAGAGTTTTCCTCTACTTTGACAAGCTCACCCACTTCCAATATGACAACAAGAAAGGATGGTAATCTCTCCTCACAAGTTTACAATGGAATTCTCAATTCCAGAAGCATCTACCCTCTGGAATGTTCAGCTTTCAACCTCCCCTCCTTTGGCCCAAGGCCTGTATTTATAGTGTTCTAGAGGAAGTTATTCAGTTCCAACATCAATGGGATACTCCCTCTTTTGGATGGGGTAGCTCCTCTCTTGATGGGATAAGTTCCTCTATCATAGGGATCCATGAACCATCTGGAGGCGCTCAATACACGTCAAACACTCTTCTAGAAAGCTCTAGAAGTGACCACAAGTAACTTTTTTAAGATGAAACTCGAGCCCTTTGACCTTTACAAGAGTACGCACCCATCCCTTGACTTACAGAGCGTACAAGTACATAGGTACAATGAGCTTGGGATGCGTACACGCAGGCAAGGTAGAGAGAACCTGCGTACCCAGAGATAAACATGATTTTTAATGACTTTCTCTCTTTTTTGAAGTTTGACATGGAGAGCAGAGTTATAAGGCTTGACAAGGAGGATAATATGACTATTGATGGAGCCATATTAACTGCAAATAGTC
>APFE031204995.1:7785-56679 GCA_000404065.3 Pinus taeda
CCAAGGTACTGAATAAACTTTTATCACCAATCATGTGGAATGAGGCTCCACTGTCAAGATACCAACCACAACCCATCATCGATGACACCATGCATGCGATGAGGGTAAAGTCCATTTTGAACTGAGAGGCTAATGCTTCGCCTTCTTATCCTTCTGAGGATCCCTTCTTGGACTTATTCGATGGGAAATTAGTTGCATCATGTCCCATCTCGTGAAAATTAAAGCATCTCATTTTAGACTTGTCACCCTTCTTCCCTCCATGAGAAGATTTTGATTCAGAATGGGATTCTTTCCCCTTCCCTTTCCTTGCCTTACTTGCTAAGGCTAGATTTTCTTCATCATCATTCTTGGATGAAGAACCATCTCATGTGCCCCTCCTAATCTCCTCCTGCATGAGATCTGACCATAGTTATTCCCAATCTGGCAGATTCTCCCTTCCTTTCACAGAATCCTAGTAGCTATTCCAGCTCTTTGGAAGGTCAAGGAGAGTGAGGCTCACCATATCATCATCGGCAGTAGTTATTCCCACACTACCAAGCTCATCTCTGCAAGTGGCGATCTTGCTTAGATATGTGGAAATAGTATCGTCCTTGTCCATCTTGATTCTTCGAAGCTTATCCTTGAGCGCCAGTTTCCTCTGGTCGCTACTATTCTGGTAGAGGTCCTTCAATGTCTTCCATATTGAATACAAAGTATCCTTCCCATGGAGACTGTAGACAATATGGTCTCGAAATCCCTCAAGGATGATCTGTCCTACCCTTGCCACAAACTTCTTCCACTTAGCCAACTCTTGTGCATTAATTGAAGTTGGCTTTAGGATTTCTTGATCAATGAAATCCTTTAAGCCATTATATTCTAATATCGCCTCCATTCTATCTTTCCATGCTATGTAATTCAAGCCTCCTTCCAAGGAATACTCAAGTGTCAAGCCATAGAACACCATTGACCAACCTTGAAGTATGATAAGAATTTGATTTTCACCTGCAACCTAGAACTTCAAACTTAGAATTCTCTTCTCTGTATACTATTCACTGCTTCGATAAACTAGGCTTTGATACCATGTAGAAATTTTTCTATAGATCAGCTAGCTCTGATACCATGTAGAAATTCTACAAATTCTCTACAAATCTTGCTCTAATACCATGTAGAAAATCCGATTGTAGATTAACTAGATAATGCAATATATCAAAGCAAAATACTATAACCTACTTCTACTATCTATTTACAGAAGCTTAAATATTGATCAAGATTGGGCAGAACACATATAAGCAGAAGAAGAAGAATCAATGCACATGAAACACAAAAAATACTCAAGGGAAAGCCTCAACTAAAAGCACCACTATTATCATACAAGGTGGAAATACATCAAAATTATACAAAGCCTTAACTCTCACAGCTAGCCAGCTCTTATTACAATCATCATGGATGCTCACAGGAAATCAAAGCTTCTCACAAGCCTTCTCCTCTGCCCTGCAAGCTCCTATTTCCTTGCGTAGTTTCTCCTAGGTGATCCTATTGTTACCAAGTCGAAGAATCTCAACCACATGGAACTTTGATCTCTCACACTGATCTCACACCCTGTCAGAACTGCGCAATCCTCTTGTGCATTAATCCTTTTGCATGCATGAATTTCCTTTATAGGAGAACATGCAACTGATAGTACACTGTCCTTGACATTTTGCTCAATTGGGTCTTTCTGAGAATAGACATGCATGAGTTTCTGATGAGGGAATCTTCAGTTATCTAGAGTACACTGGTTGAGTGCAATCATGCATCAACTGACTGATGACTCAGAATTAGTTCCTCAAATAGTTTGGAACTAATTTAATTGAACTTAACATTGTAAACTAAGTTAACTAATTACAACTTAAATATAACTCAACCTTATCTCCTTAATTTAAGGGATAACTGCTACATGACTTCAGAAAGACTTATAACTTGAATTTATACAACTAATTAATCCATAATGAATTAATTAATTATTTCCAAGCAGCTGGTGAGACTAAATTCAAATTTAATTCACAATTTTAATTCAAGGACAAATTAAAATTTCAATATACTGGATTCTATTTTTATCATTTCTTGTTGCTATTTTCAACAGATCCCTCGAACTCAAACCTTTTGACATCATTCTCAGAGTATATTATTGGCGCTATTTAGTTCCCATAGGCCTAAAACAAGGTGTTCTAGTACAATAGGCTCAAAAAATTGTGCTTATAGAAATCAAGATATTGGAGGCATAATTGGATTACAATATCATGTTGTGCTAAAGTTATATGTAAATAATGTTAGTTGTCGCATCATCTGTATGTTGGGTAATGATGTTCCCACATGATGGGAAAATTATTACAATTGACCAACTCACATATTATGAGAAGAAGACATTAACTGTACCTAATTGTGTGCTGCCTTTCATCACATCTTCTCTTGAATTGGTTACCACTTACACTGAATTCAGCCCTAGCCAATTTAAGCCATAAACACTTTTTGAGACATTCCCATGAGACCCACCTGTGATAGAGGATATTCCTCCTACCAAAAGAGCACCAATGTGCATGATGAGCTCATCCAAAATCCCCCAATATCAAGAAATAGTTTCAAATACCAAGAACATTGTTGTTCCTGATCCTTCTTGCTTACGATATACTATCACCCAAACACCCTTCTTATTACCCCTACCTGGTTTTGTCTCACACCAAGTACTTTCAACACTCTTGTTTCCCAATATGGCTCTAATGATATCGGTATGGTATCCAATCCCTCAAGCCATGTCAGCAAGCTCAGGTATCACCTTAACAACCATCATTCCTATACCTCATTAGGAAAACACCCCACAACAAGAAATTCCTGCACCAACACTAGTGAGCACTAGAAAAATGGACAAGTAAAAAGAAAAGAAGGTAGAATATTCAAATACTCTCTCCTCTAAGGTACCTCCACCCTATGCTTTGTGTGAAGTAGTTGGGCACCCCACCAATACAGGACCTGAGTTAGATGAGCTCAAAGCTCTTATGCATGCCCCAAAAGCGCTAGTGAATACTCCTCCCCCTACATGAGAAAAGAGTACACCCACACACCATAAGGCATTACAGACGAACCATGCATGCCCCATATGCATGGAATACAAGAATTACACTCATTATTTCCTTCAAATGCCTTGATATTGAGATGAATTAGGTGCACGCACCCAAACCAATACCCCATCAATACCAGCAAATGATGGGACTAAAACAAATTTTTATGTCATGTGGGATGAAGCTTCTTGATCCTATTCCTCTTTTGGCCCCTCAACCTCCTGCCATGCTCGGAGGCAACCAAAGTCAATGACACATCAACATACCTTCACATGCACTTTATGGGATGAACCATACCATTTGATAAACCAATTCCTCAAATTACGAGCATTTAACCGATTCTATCGGGTTATCCATATTGCCTAAAGAAACAAACCCAAGAACAAAGAACATACTTTCTAGATTTGTGAAGGAAACCATCATGTGTGACATTTCCCCCATCTTCCCCAATTCCTCTCTATGCTAGGATTCATGTGGCGGTTCATCATTGAGAATTACGATATAGTCAGATCAAATACCAAATTATCGGATCACACCACACCACAACAGAATGAAGCATCTAGGTCCATATTATGTGTGTTTGAGGAAAAAAGATTGCTGACTGTTCGGTCAAGCCCCCATCAGCAAGTATCCTCTCACCATCACCGGTCTAGATCAGGAAAGAAGACTAAACAGTCTCAGACCGCTTAGACAAAAACATAACCCCTCATATGTGCCCTATGTGATAGACCCAACCACCTAGTAAATCAATTCTGGGAATTGGGAAACATAAGAGACGTATTTCTTTTGTTAGTGCACATCCCAAAAATCCATCTCTCAAACCAAGAGAGTCTCACACGTTGTTATTATTACATATACTATCAAGCACATCATACATGGAATTGTCTATACCTTCCACGTTTTTGAGTAGCCAGAGAAACATTGAGACAAACCCACACTACAAATTCGCCTCAAATTCATAATAAGATACAGAGGTTGGTGGCACCCAATATTTCGCAACCTCATGACACCATTCAAGTGTCATCATCTCACAGTATGGACAATATTTATTCTTGCACAATTTTTAGTGTTAGTACTAGTCCTGTGTGCAGTATTTGCACGAGTACCTCTCATAGTGCTGAGACATGTCATATGTTACAAACATTTTGACAACTTAGGATTCAACGGAAAACCCATTATGAGGTAGAAAAATTTTCCCCTTGGACACCACCTAGGTTGAAAGAACTTCCTCCCATTCATTATCAACCCTCCATTATGGAAATTCTACCACCACCTAATGTTGACGATACACAACATCACATATGATTCATTTCCTTGTCTTTAGGAACCATGATTCATGTTATCTAATCATCATTTTTTGGTGTTGATATTGCTAAACCCACCACACCAGTGGTACCTTCATCAATGATGTAGCCTCATCCTATATACCTAATGTCAAATTCGCTAGGTTCTACGACATCAACCATCGAATCCTATTCTTTTTTGTTGACCAACACAACTAGGCTTGAACCCAAACCTCAAGGCTTGACAAAACCCAGTTTAGCGCTAGACAATCATTTTCATTCAGATGAAGATATTCTAGTAGCCATGATGGAACCCAAATTTCCATGGGACACCATGCACCATCTCTCATACTTTCTACCTGAAAAAAGCATTTGTTCCTACTGATGCACCTAGCCTTGATATTTGCTCTGTAGAATCAAAATATTTCCTACCTTCAGGAAAAGTAGATTGGTTTAAGAACCTCATCTCGGCACCATAAATACTTGTCTTGACCACGACTTGTCTCATCTCATTCCTTCCTATTTGAACAACCTTACTGTATGATCCAAAAAACATGATGGCCATTTGGAGGACCTACACCTTGTATTTCAACAATATCGACAATATAGCCTACGCGTGAACCCTCTCAAGTGTGTCTTCTATGTTAACGTAGTATGACTACTAGGATTCATTGTTTCCTAGCAAGGCATTATATTTGACCTTCTCAAAGTCCTAGCCATCAAAGAAATTTCACCTCCAAAAAATTTAGAACAACTCGAGAGCTTGCAGGGTAAGGCCAACTTCTTACGCCGCTTTGTTCCCGACTATGCCACCTATGTACAAGGCTTCTTGCATCTGCTTCATTAGGATATCCCTTTCCATTAAGACTGGGAGGCACAAGATTCATTTGAAGCCCTAAAATACACATTGTGTTGGGCACCTTTGATTAGCCCTCCTAACCATAACAAGGAATATACCCTTTACCTCTCAGCGTTTGAAGTAGGCATTGTTGGGGTGCTAGTCCAAAAAGGACTTGATAATAGAGAGAAAATAATCTAATAAATTACCAAGAACCTCTCTGGGCCTACATTGAAGTATGAGCCAGACAAAAAAAATAGCCTTATCCCTTGTCCACTCGGCACAAAATCTTTGACACTACATAATCTTAAGAACTACCATCGTAATAGAAAATATCAACCCTATTCGATACTTTCCCACTCATTGTATGATGAAACACAAATACACTCTATGGGTCATTATTCTAGAAGAATTCGATCTTTATTTTGCCTCCCCCAAGAAAAAGAAGGCCCTTTCCTTGCTGAGTTCATCACTAATCTCCCAACCGAGACTCAAGTGCCCCCCATTAATGATGCATTCCCCGATGAACATATGTTCTTAGTATCAATAGATGACCCCTGGTATGGTGACATCCTCCTCTTTTTACAAACTCATAGTACATGACCCTATAAGGTAGAAAGTACATTGCACATGGCACCGTTGTACAACCTACCTAGCCTAGTATACTGAAATGACAATGGTAGGGTTATGAGTTTTAACCTGTCTCTCCTCGCACACTTCCCAAGTGCAAAAGTTAACTGCAACAACAAAAAACAGAGCCAGGAACAACTCTAGCCTCCCAAGATAGAAATTACAAATGAGGTTGCATAGGACCCACTTTGCCCTATATATTTCCCTTTTTGAAATTTTCCATAGCCCAATACAGGAGCTCATGACACTCATTTCCAAAACCATTAGAGACACAAGGATCAAGACCACTCAAAACTTTACTTTAGGTGCACCTTCTCCTATTTTTTGATTCATCTTGCTTAGTTGAGTTTTAACTTACATATGTTTTTATCAAGGTGTTTTCACTTGGGTTATTTTTCATTTAACTCGCAAGTACGTCAAAAATTCTCGCTAGAATCAGCACCTCGGTGGCCGCCAACAGAACATTTATCATTCATCATTCAACATGATAGGATTCCTACGAAGCTTGACATATCTTGACATCATTTCTCCGAAATGCACCATATTCTCCATCATCTTGGCCACATTTACCATCACTTGCCCTTGCACATGGTAAAAATCCATGCCAATTGATAGAGCCTCTACACTCATGGACTACCTCATGTTATATACCCCCCCATCTTATTTGGAATCCATGACCATGTACTATGTCTTGGATCCATCTCACTTGCATGTCTTTAAGATCATCCTCATACACCTTTTCTTCCCTTACTACTAACCAAACCTACTTCCAAGCCACCTTACTTGCTTATGACGGATAAAGGTGAACATACTTCCACATTCTACATTGGGCCTATTGTTCCTCCATCTAGCATAAGCTATTTGGCATCACTTCATCTGCCTCATTAACCTAACATTGAGACCAACCAATGGGGTCCTCGCCCTCCGAAAATACATTTTATCTCCATCATTATGCATGTCACTTTTTTCATGGTGCACCTGTCTCCGTGTATGCACATCCCAAACCACCTTTAAATTCTTTTGGAAAGTGTACAATTTTTTTTTAGGAAAATAGTTCCCACCCATATTTTCATGCCTTGTACCTAGTGACAACCCCTAGTCTACCTTGGTCTAAGCTCACACATGATCCACATTCATTCACCCTCTTCATTCTAGTTAGAACATACTCACACCTATCCTAGATGT
Source organism: Pinus taeda (assembly GCA_000404065.3). Classification (NCBI taxonomy): domain Eukaryota; kingdom Viridiplantae; phylum Streptophyta; class Pinopsida; order Pinales; family Pinaceae; genus Pinus; species Pinus taeda. The sequence goes on from APFE031204995.1 coordinate 14,796, forward strand.
CATACTGACTCCAAAACCAATAGCCTCAAAATACTTGTTTTAACTACCACCACTCGCATTATGGCTTCGACCTCAGGCAAGTTGTCCATATCCATCCAAATCATTAGCTTTCATTATCATGCTTTGTTGAACCACCCTATTACAATCTGTTTCACTACACATCTTGATTTCCCAAATCAACATTTTGGGCAGTTGATGCTTCTTTCCCATCAACTTCAACACCCATCCTCCAGGATCAAGGCAGTACCTTGGATGCTTCCCCCCTTTTAGGGGCATCATCGGGTGACAAAATGGAAATAATCATTTCCCATTGATGTCATTGGTCCCCCTGGCATTCAAAACCAACATAATCACTCATGTCATGGTGGTATAATACTTCATGACCATTGCAGTTCTCTCACTTAGTCAAAGACCCACACATCACTTAGCACGTCATTCAAAAGTTCTTACATCTTTATGTGTGGGAGGTACAAACAGTCGAATACCCATGCATTCATAAGTACCTCACTCTAGCAGTGATTCACCTTTTCTTGATGCATGGGGGCATCTAACTCCGTTTATGTTTCAGGAACGTCCTTGAGGGCATTAGCAGTTTTCATCATCTTTTATCAGCATGTCAACCATTCCAATATTGACTTGATAAGAATACTTCTAGTCTGATTATAATACATCATCACAAGTCATCATAATGAACATGGAACATGCTTGCCTCATATAAGCACTTTTTTCAGAGAATGGTTATATTTTATCCTCAGTTAAGGTTGTTTCTTTGCTCACTTACGAAACAAGTTATTCTCTCTATCCAGGTGTTGAACAAACTCTCAGTCAGGAAATAAAACATGATGTATTTCGGCTATACAGTTTCTCACTTCACACATTAGGGGGAAACTATTAACACCAGAAAATCACACACATATTTATACAATCCAAAAGATGCCCAAAATCATCTAGCTGAATGTACAAGTGAAGATTTTCTAGCTGAGGACATTATAGAGATTAAAAAAATAAATTTCTCCTAAGGTCCAAAGTATATGGAATTTAAAAACTGATGTTGGTGTGAATTTTTCTTTAATAGTTGTGCTATGCATGACATTTTCTTCAAAAGATGCAAAGTTGAAGGAATGACCTGCTTAGCAATTTGGGACCACTTCCCACACTTGGAAGATGATTCCCTAAATATCTTTTTAGTCAAGGACAACCGAATTTGAGTCACCTTGATGATATGCGGCTCTTAATGGAATCATCTTGTCCTAATCATAAGTAATTAACATTCATGAAACAAGAGAGGGAAGATGGATTCAAAAAATTCTATATAAACAGGCCATGGGAGAACCAAAACATGAGACAATGTTATGCAAGCCAAATTTCTATCCAAGAAAACCTTCATTTCATTGTTGAAGCATAAGAAGTAGAGCACCATTGTGTTGGCAAAATTTCTTCTTATCAATCTATCACTCTAGTGTGGACAATATTTCACCATTTAGAGAGCCTTGATACTTCTTGGATAGAGAGGAGAATCTTGCAAAGAGAGTGAAGAAAAGAGCTTCCTTGTTGAGGATTTTTGAGCACCATTTCTCAAATAATTCTCTTCAAGTGTTTAATATTCTACATTTGTATTCATTTCCTACTACCAATAGTCAATAAAGGGAGCCATTTTCCATAACTATGTTGACTTGTTTGCTTCATTAAGCATTATTTATGTGTTCATCTCTTTGTTTTAGTTTATGTTTGTGTATGTATTGTCTCCACCATTTTCAATACTTTGTTTCTTCATACTTGTCCACTGACAACAACCAAACATCTTGTTTTTCTTTGCAAGGAACAACCTACTACTAAGAAGGTGCATTTTGGTACACCAATTCTACAAAAACACAACAACACCTCCTACTAAAAGTGTTTCTCATCCTCTGAGAAACTTAGTCACCCAATTGTACCTCACTCTTTCCATTGGCGGAATTTCTTCTCCTTTCTTTGGCTATGCATCCATTTCTTTCATTGCTTCTATACCTTCCTATATCACCTCTATGCCTTCCTATGGCACTCATCTTCCTTCCTGTAGCACTTCTCTTCCTTCCTGTAGTAGGAAAAATTCTTCTTGCAATTGTTTAGTCTTGGATCCCTGTGTGCTTAACTTCTTCTATGAGGCTTGGGACTTATTTCCTTTGGTTTGGGGGCAATTTATTTTTTCAATTTATTTCTTACTTTCCTCCAATTATTCCTCTCAGTGACTAGCTGACTCTTAATGGTGATGGGGTTTTTTGGGGAAGGTTGGGGTTGTCCTTGTCCAATCCTAGTACTCTTCCTCTTTCTGAAACATATAGGACCCTGTCTTGAATTCCTTCCTTTAGGCTTGGCTTGTGTGCCCATGACTGCTAGAGTGGAAACTAATTCTCTCCTAGTCTTTCCCTTTGAAACATTTTCTCACTACTCTTGTCTTGTTTTCTAGGGTCTGGAAGGTTCCTCAATGACCTTTAGGGTTCCCTATTCCTCTTTTTCTCCTTGTTTGATCTTTTCCTGTAAGTTTTATTTTGGCACTTTTTCTTATGCTTCAACCTCTTCCTTTTCTTCACCACCTTCTTCTGCTTCTTCTCCTTCTGTAGAGCCACCCTTGGATGTCTCTGATTAAAACCACCCTTCATGGCTCCTACTATAACTTATTTCAAAGTTTTACAAGGTAATTTTCTTATCAACTACTAATTTGATATAAATTTAGGGTTTATAAATATAAGTCAAAGGAGTAATTCTCTTTGTTGGATAGGGGAAGGAAAAATGGCATGCACAACTCAAACCAAGTTCATTCCCCCACTATCATGCTCAACTTCACAAAAAAAACTCCACACTTCAATTTCCTTTCATTTTTAGAGATCCGCTATAGGATTCAGTCTAGAAGAAATTGATGAACTACATAAGCTTCTTGTTCACAATAGGTGAGGAAAAGTAGGTAATTACCTTTCCCTTGGAGACTCCTTCATAAATCTAGGATTTTGTGGCTGAAATTACTTAGTTTGGGCTCATTTACACCTCTCAAGACTATCATGTAGCACACATTTAGTATCCTATAGCACACCATTTGAATCCCACAACATTTACTTTTTTTAGTCTTGTAGCCTCCGTGCAATACTATATGGGCCCTTTGGTGTATCTAGATCGACGGGAAATGATGACAGTGTGCCTATTTACCATTTTTGGGAATGAAATTTTGGTGCAAATGAAGCTCAGGCCCACTTTATTCTATTTTTCGGTTTGGTGGTGGGATCAACACATTATATTAGCTGGCCCCACTTACCACCTTTGAAATTTTATCATAGGCCCAATGGCCAACCCTCATATTCATCACTTTATTTCGTTTTGTTATTTTCGCCATGTACAATAAAAGAGAGAGTTAACTCCAACATCACTGTTTGAGGATGGCCAATACTTCTGAGGCATTTTCAGCCTACAAAACCTTCTTTCTTGTGCATTGATATTTTTTTAACCATGACATGCTCAAGAAGAAAGGTGAATAATAGTGCATATTTGTGCCTACTTGGTCGCTGCCTACTGATGGTGCTAATCTTATGGTGCTTGAATGGCATTTTCCAACATAGAGGAAGTTGTTCTTAAGCCAATTTTGAGGGGCCGTTGCCTTCTACCCCTTGCTTCCTACAAATTTTTGAGAAAAAAATAAGAAGTTTATTTTTTGCTGCTTGAAACTTTGATGATGTAGGTCCTTTGTCTTTCATGCAGGTGCTCTGAAATTAGGAGTTGTAGATGTCTGGGTGGTCAAATACACTTTGTATTGTTGTTTCTAAGGTCCTCTACTTCAAGGATTTACTGCTTCATAAATAAATATGTTTTATCTGCTACATGCATGCTTCTTCTTCACCAATGATGATCTTGTAGCACCCTACTAGAGGTCCTATTGGTGCCTAGGTTTTTGGTTTTGATGATGCATTCTTATATAAAATCAAGACTATGATTTTTTGAATTTGGTGGCGATCTTGAAACATCCCAGGATATATCCTATAGGTGCACAAAACCTATGTTTTGAAAATGTATTCTTGATGGATCGAAATTGTGCTTCTTTTCAGAGCTGGTGGTGATCCTGTAGCACCCTACAGGATGTCCTGTAGGTGCACAAAACCTTCATTCTATTGGTGTAAACTCATGGAATCAGATTTTTGTTTTTGCATATAGAAACATACAAAGGTCCTGCAACTTCCCAATATTAAGGAAATGACTCTCCATTTTCCTCATGATGGTTGGTTCTTCATTTTGGTGCACTCAACTATAGCCCTGTAGGGTTGATGCAGACTGCTACAAGATTGTATTTATTCTTGTACAATAAGTAAAACCCCTCTATGACCACAATATAATTTATATAATGATTCCAAAAACACTAATAATTCATGATCAATCTATTGACGAGGATCATAAGTCTTAGTTGTGGTGAAAGTAATGAAATAAGGGGTGAAGATGGGGATTTTTGATGGACAAAGGTGGATATTTGGGTGAAAAGAGGCCAAATGGTGTGGATTATGGATGATGATGGTGTGGTGGGCCCCTCCTATTGTTAATTTATGAAAGAAATAATATCTAAACCTTGCCCTATGTTAATCACAATTCTATAGCAAATCCAGGACAATCCTATAGCAATACATGACAATCTTGTAGTAGACTTGTTTCATCCATATCTCTAAAATTGTATATTGGATTCATTTGAATTTTTTTGAGAATTTTTCCATCATCCTTATGCATATTCCCATATAATATTTCAGCCAATGGATGCAAATTTTTCGAGATATGGTCAAAAAGAATTATGCCCTATGTTTTTTGCAATCGTGTTGTAACACAGAACTTTCCCATAGCAAATTTAGGACAACGAGGAAAATGAATGGAAAAGGATTTTGAATGATGGGTGAAGGTTTTGGATGGTTAGGAAATGGATGAGAGTGATGTAAGGAAGCTTCCTGGTTCCTCTGGAGATGCATGCATTGGGCTTGGAGTCAAATATGCAAGTTGAACTATTTATTCTATTTTGTTGATTTGCCTGCACACTTATCATCATAAGGACATTTCATATGTATTTTTTTCTCTCTCGTTTTTTTAATCTTTTTTCATAGTCCCATTGGCTGCCTTGATGAGGTTTTCAAGTAGTAGGTCTATCTAGGTGCCTCAGAAGAGGTTTTCACCTAAGATCTTAATTTGTTTTCTCCTTTTCAACCCATTAACTGCCTCATGGAGGTTTTAATTAGTGAGCCAATATCAAGCACATCAAAGGAGGTTTTCACCTAAGATTTATTTTTTTTCTCTTCTTTTATTTTTTTCTCTTTTTTGCATTTTTTATTTATTTATCCTACTCTATCTGAAAAATAAAATCTCTTTCAAGTATAAGAATACCTCCAATGGAGGCATGTGCATATCAAGATGATAGATAAACTTGTGTGTAAGCTTGAAAGATATGATTTGACATGTATCTGAATATGAGAGACCGACTTATTTGATGACTTCAAGAACTGTTGAAGAAGAGAGTGGTGCTCTAGAATAATCATTGTCTAGAACTAGGTTTCAATATAGTTTTGATGCCCTTGGTTCACTTGCTCATTTGGATCACTTTCTGTGTTCTTTTCTACCATGACATTCAGATATTCTTAATTTTTTTGGTTATTCTCTTGAACAAAGAGAATTAATGGTAAGCATAATGGAACTTTCTCAATCTATGATTTTAATGTTTTCTCTCCATCAAATGAAATCCACGATTCTTTAGATATATATGTGTGTGTGTGTGTGTGTGTTGTCCTTTAATGGCATCAAGACAATCTCCTTTTTTCCAATACTCTTCCTAATCTAAATTGAATACCATTTAGATCAAGATGAGTTGTTTGGAAGCTTTGTACCTCATCATTGTAAGTGGGTTGAGTTACTTGATTGTTTAGGTTCAAAAGTGGTTGTATACGTAGTTGAGTGGGAGTAGATATTTGAGATGGATGTGGTTGAGGTTGTGGTTGTGATGGAGGTGGATGGTATGGATAACATGGAGTTGGGTATGAAGGATTTTGAAGAAAATATTGAGGATATTGTGGATTTATCCCATATGTTCCTTGCCAACCGTGTTGCCAAGATTGGTTTTGGGGTTGAGATGGCCAAGGTTTCCAATGAAAGGGTGTGTTCCAATCACTTTGAGATGGTTGTGCATAGACTTGAAATTGTGAATTAGGTTCTTACATCATACCAGGTTGACTAGGTTTCCATGGTCTTCTTGGAGCTCCATAACATAGATGCTTTGGTGATTGACTTGCTCCATTGTCCTCCTAGTAAACTTCCTTCAACATTGGTAATGATGGGAAATATTGAGTAGCATGTGATTTTGCATGGATAAAAAAATATAAACATTGTCGTTTTTCTCATTTTTGAATTCTTAACATTCCTTCTTGTTCACTTTGATTGCTAAGAATTTATATTTTAAGGTTATCAAGTAAATTTTCAAGTTCATCTTGACTTACCGATATCGATGCTAATTTACTTACTCTTTCTCTTCCTCTTGATATATTCTTGCATATTGCACAAAATCACTCAAATGATAGTTAGTATAAATCACCTCTACTCATGAGATCAACGAGATCAATCCACTCATTCCTAATTGTTCTAAGTAAGATGGTTTTTAGTGTGTTAAATCCTAAATGATGTAATTTTTCCCTCTTAACATTATACATAAATCTCTCTATTAGATCCTCAAGGATCTCTTATTTTTTTGAGTCATTCTAAATATTTCCTCTTTAAGATCACAATCTTTATATTTTTATAGAAATATATTTTCATATCATTCCATGATCTTATTGAATTAGTACCTAAACTCATGAACCATTTAAAAGCCCTATCCTTCAATGTTTCCAAAAACAACACCAATTTTTGAATGTTTAATAAGTTACCATAAGATCTACAAAGTATTTAAAATTCAAATAGAAAGGTTTATATATCATCTAACCTCATACCATGGAAGTTGGGGAGGAAACATGGAAGGTTGTTCATCATATGAACACTGATATCAATATATTGAATGAGAAATCCAAGAGGATCTTCCTCATTGTCATAATCTCCATCCATTTCTTCTACCTTCTCTACCACTTCTTCTTCTTCTACCTGCAAAAGTGGATGGTGATGTGGTTCTTAATGAACTGCATAATCAAATGGGGGGGGGGGGTGGGGTGTTCTGGTGGAGAAGTATATTTTATTTGTTTTTTTTTTTTTTTAATGAGAATTCTAATGCAATGAAACTTTCTATTTTTGAAATGAATAATGATAATGAAATTTTTTTTGTGTGGTTTTGTAGAAAGTAAAAGAATTGAATCAACTAAGGAAGGAAACAATGCATACTTTGACACCTCCCCAAAAATGGCGCCAAAAAGTGAAGATCCCTGGTATTGCAACAATAATGTTGCAACTTCTGAGGCTACCAACTTTAATTATCAACCTTGGGTTCATACAAAATTAAGAGGTGTTGGCACTATATGTGAAACATTTAATGTGCCCTTCTTACGTTGATCTGATGCAACGAAGTGAATATCATGAAATAAAGCCTAAAATAATTACAAAAATGGAAATATTTGAAATGGAAACCTTAACTTATTGCAACAAAAAAAATACAAGGAAAAATAACCTATTATTATTTTCTAAATTAAAGAGCATGAACCAAATCTACATCACTGCATTCAGAGAGACAATATTATAGTAACAACACTCATTAAGCATTTCAAAAATTAATCATGTAAAACATCATTATGTTATTCAATTCATGAACCTATATACTAACCCTAATTGTTGAAGTGAGTTATAGTGGTAGAAAGGAAAGTCATAAGTGGTCTTTGGTCTTCCTTAATTAGGGTTTAAGAGCCTAAGAGAAATTAGTTAGGGCTAGGAGTGTAGAAAATCATGTAGATTCATAAGCTAATGCAATTTGCTAAAGAAAGAGACAAGAATCTACTTCTACTCTTTATAGCAGAAGCCCATAAAGATCTAGCAAACAATAATTAATAGAGGAAGATAATCAAAGGCACATAACACAATAAATATCTAGGGAAAGCCATAACTCAAAACCCCACTATCTGTTTTGTATTAGTCCAGAAAATCAAGATGAAATTACAATGCTTTTTCTCTCTAGAACAATCCCAACACTCATCAAATTCAATCTCCAACTCATAAGAAAGCTCAAGACCAAAACCTAGCTTCTTCACAAATGCTCAAAGTCTCTATTCCAATGTGTAATTCATATGAAGGATAGCTTGTATTTAAAGGGAAATAAAGCCTCTAAAAATAACGCTATCCCTCAAGGATCAGTTCTTGATCACATGCACTATCAATGCAACTCAAAAAAAATATAAAACAAGTAGTACATTGTCCCTGCACTCTAGTCCCAACTAGGTATTTCTCAGAATCAACATGCATGAGTTTCTAATGAGTAAATATCCAGTTAACTAGAATAGCATTGGTGGAGTTCATTAGTGTCACCACTGACTGTTAACTCACTATTAGTTCTCTCAATTAGTTTGAGAACTAATTTAACTGAACTGACTCATGAAATTGAGTCTTCTATTTTACAACTCACAATAAACTCACGCTAGACTCCTACAAAGTATAGAGAACATATACATGACTTCCAACTCGAATTTCCTAAGTTAAGTAAGTTTGATAAACTTAATTTAACTATTTTAAGTTTCTATGAGAATACAATTCAAATTTAATTCACAGTTTCATTCAAGGACAAATTAAACTGGAATTTCTTGTTTCCATTTCTCAACACTCCCTCTAAACAAGAAAGGGATTATCAGCTACCCTAATCTTGTCTCTGTGAAACTCAAATTTACATCTTGACAATGCCTTTGTCAAGATGTCAACATCTTGCTCCTTTGTGGGAATGTAATCTAACAACATGATCCACCTAAATACACAAGCTTTGAGATGATGATACCAGATATCAATATGCTTGGACCGATCATTAAACTAGATTTTTAGAGAGTTTGATACAACTCTGATTATCACATTAAATCATTGTTGGATCCATATTATAACCAAACAAACCAACTAGGATCTTTCTCATCCAGACAGCCTCACATGATGCCTAAATTGTATCCATGTACCCTACCTCTGCCACATTGAGTGCAACCGATCTCTGGTTCCTGCTGTACCAAGAAACTATCACTGACCTAATACTAGTGATCCCTCTTGATGTGCTCTTCCTATCACATGGAATCCCTACCAAATATGCATTGGTGAAGCATGAAGCTTCACTCCCTCTATCCATCTGTACCATAATCCAAACTGAGTAGTGCTTCTGAGGTATATCAATACATGCTTTTCTGCCTTCGAACATAGCTTGGTACGCCTAACCATCACTTGACTAAGATGGTTAACTGCATAACACATATCCGGTTGTGTGTTCACCAAGTACATGAGTGAACCCACAAGTTGCCTGTAAACAATAGCTTCCATTACTTCCCCTAAAGTAGCATCCTCATTCCTTGAGTTAACAGCTAGAGAAGTCTCAATGGGTTTATTTCTCTCCATGTGGAATCTCGTGAGTATCTCATTGGCATACTTGACCTGAGATACAAACAACTCCCCATCTCCCTACCATACCTCCATGCCAAGAAAGTAATGCATGAGCCCCATGTCCTTCATATCAAACTCTCTTTCAAGCTCCTCCTTGCAAGATTTGTTGAGATTCTCATCACTTGTCAGTATAAGATCATCTACATAAATTACAATGATCAAAAACTCACCTTCCAGCACTATGTGATACAGGTTCCCATCTGCTTCACTCTTCGTGAAGCCCAACACAATGAAGTAGCTATCTATTGTGTTGTACCAAGCATGGGGTGCTTGCTTCATCCCATACAATGCTCTCTTGAGTCGGCACACATGAGACTCATGGTCCAAGGTTTCAAAACCTTCGAGCTGCTCTATGTACACCCTTTCCTCAATCATGCCATTGAGGAAGATATTCTTCACATCCATTTGATGGATCTTCCAACCCATCTGTGTCAATAGTGCAAAAAAAGATCTTATTGATGATTAACTTGCAAAAGGATCAAAGGTCTCATCATAGTCAATGCCATCTACCTGTGAAAAGCCACGAGCAATAAATATGGCCTTATGCTTCTCCACAATACCCTCTGTGGCATGCTTTACCTTGTAAAGCCAATGGGAGCTTACAACTAACTTGTCCTTCAGTATCGAGACCACATCCCAAACGTTGGTTGGAACTATGGATTCATACTCCTCCACCATTGCACCAACCCAAATCGGGTGCTACAGTACTTCCTGAAAGGAAGATGGCTCTATCACAACACATGCACCGATAAGTTCCATGTATCTAGTGTACTTCTCTAGTGACCTCCTCTGTTTGTGCTGAGAAGAGGGTGCTCTCACATTCTCCCATGCATCATCCAACAATCTGTTAGCCTGTTTGGTGCACTTTCTTACCTCTTTGGAAGACTCTTCCTGAATCGATGTCTCCACTCTCTGAACCTCGACATGTGGCTTCTCCACATAATTATGAGGCCCCTCATCCTTAGGAGCTAAAATCTCATCATCTGAATGTAGCTCAAGCTCCCTCTCAAGGGGTACTCACATGGATTTCTCCTCATCAAACCCAATATCCTTGTGAATGACTGTCATCCGATTAGTCGAATTGTACACTCGATAGTTGTGGGGTGTATCAGTGTACCCCACAAAGATCCCCAACTTTGATGTTGGTTCAAGCTTCTTCTATGCATATTTGGTCACATGGTAATAAACTAATGACCCAAAAATCCTGAAATGACCAACATTTGGCCTCTTACTAGAATAAGCCTTCTCCGGTGTCTTCATCTCAAGTATCAGATGTGGGCTATGGTTATGAACATAAACCACTATGTTGCATTCCTCAGACCACAAGTGTAGTGGTAGATCATGAAACATCTCCCTTGTTGCCCCTAATATGCTCCTGTTCTTCCTCTCGGAAACCCTATTCTGTTGAGGATTATGGGGTGTCATCAACTCTCATTTAATCCCTTTTGTTGCACAAAATTTATTAAAATCATTGGAGATGTAGTCACCACCATTATCACTCCATAGAACTTTAACCTTCTTTCCAAACTCTTTCTCTACCAATGCTTTGAACTCACAACACTTTGTGAAAGTTTGATCATTTTTTGCATAAAAATACCCAGAATTTACGAGAATAGTTATCAACAAATATAAAATAATACCTGTGTTTGGCCGTTGATGCTGTCAAGAATGGTCCACACACATTTAAATGGACTCTCTCCAGAATAGAATCTACTCGATTGCCTTTGTCTCCAGAGGAAGACTTGGTGTATTTTCCCAAAGTACAACCCTTGCATGTATCAACTTGCTCAAGCGTACCTTTGGGAAGACCAGTAGAGATTTTCTACAATATCTTCAAAGCCCCATGATGCAAGTGGCCCAATTTCCTATGCCACAACTCGCCAACATCTCGGCTCAACATATTTTCTGCTTTTGAACTCAAAGAAGCACAATCCTCTACCTCTATCTTATAGAGTTTCGGAACTCGAATCCCTATATTCTTTACTTGACCTGTGGCTATGTGTCGAAGGAACACCTTTCCTTTCAAAAAGATCACATCCTAGCCTCTATCCTCAAGCATGGAAATGGATACCAAGTTCTCCACAAGTCCGGGTACATGCATAACATTCTTCAAGATGAGTGGAGCCACATACTCCCTCTGAAAAGTAATAATTCCCACACTAGTAACACTATACTTATCGTCATCACCCATATCGATATGCATCTTGAGATCTTTATCATCCAGTTCACTAAATAACTCTTTATCACCAGCCATGTGGAAATAAGCTCCACTATCTACGTACCATACACTTGCCATCATTGAAGACACCATACATGCAATGAGGGAAAAGTCCAATTCGAATTGTGAGGCCAAAGCCTCACCCAATGCTCCTCCTAAGGACTTCACCTTGTACTTCTTCAATGGAAAATTTGTAGAAAAGTGTCCCATCTTATGATAATGAAAGCATTTAACTTTCGTCATGTACTTCTTCTTACCTCCATGATAAGAATCTGATTTGGAATGGGAAATTTTATCTTTCCACTTCCTCGCCTTAATCACTAAGGCACAATTTTCTTCATCATCAATCTTTAATGAAGAGCCATCCCTAATGTTCCTCTTGATCTCATCCTGCATCAAATATGACCATAGTCGTTCCTAATCTAGCAGCTTCTCCCGACCATTGAAAAAGTCCTGATAATTATGCCAACTCTTTGGGAGTCTAAGAAGAGAAAGACTCACCATATCCTCCTTGGCAATCGTGATTCCAACACTTCCAAGTTCATCCCGAGATTGAGTGAACTTGGTCAAGTAGTTTGGAACCATCTCGCCTTTCTCCATGTTTATTTTATGAAGTTTATCCTTCAGTGCCAACTTCCTTTGATCACTGCTATTCTGATACAATTCTGTCAATGCTTTCCACATAGCATACGAGGTTTCCTTTCCCTCGAGACTCGTGACAATATGATCTCGAAATCCCTCAAGGATTATCCACCTTGCCGTTTCCACACACTTCTTCCACTTAGCCTAGCTATGCATTAATTACTATTGGTTTAGGAATTGCATGTTAAACAAATTCCTTCAAGCGATTGTCCTCTAGCACAGTCTCCATCCTGTCCCTCCAGGCTTTGAAATCTAAGCTTCCTTCCAAGGCATACCCAAGCCTCAACCCATGGAATTCCATTTTTCGATCCTGAAGTATGTATTACAAATTCGACTTTCACATATAACCCAGAAACTCAAAACTTCGAAATCTCCTTTAGAGCGCTTATTTTAAATCAGTGATATCTCCCTCCTCTGAACTCAAATTCGGCCGATTGTTTTTTTGAATTTGGGTATATTTTCCCAAGGAATCTAGATCTATAATTTGTTTCTGAAAATTTTGAATAGAAATTCTCAGATCTACTCTACAAACTCTCATCCTAGAAAACAATCTGGCTTTGATACCATGTAAAAAATCCTATATATTCACAAGCTAATGCAATTTTCTAAAGAAAGAGACAAGAATCTAGTTCTACTCTTTACAATGGAAGCCCATAAATATTGAGCAAACAATAATCAATAGAGGAAGAGAATTGAAGGAACATAACACAATAAATATCTCGGGAAAGACACAACTCCAAACCCCACTATCTGTTTTTTATTAATTTGGAAAATCAAGATGAAATTACAATGCTTGTTCTCTCTAGAACAATTCCAGCACTCAAAAAATTAAATCTCCAACGCATAGGCAAGCTCAAGGCTAAATCTTAGCCTATTCACAAGCTCTCGAAGTATCTATTCCAATGTGTAATTCCTATGAAGGATACCTTGTATTTAAAGGGAAATAAAGCCTCTAAAAATAACGCAATCCCTCAAGGATCAATTCTTGATTGCATGCACTATTAGTGCAACTTAGAAAAAACAAAAAAAAATAGTACACTGTCCCTGCACTCTAGTCTCAATTAGGTATTTCTCAAAATCAACATGCATGAGTTTCTGATGAGTAAATATTCAGTTAACTAGAGTAGCATTGGCAGAATTCATTAGTGTCACCACTGATTGTTAAGTCACTATTAGTTCTCTCAATCAGTTTGAGAACTAATTTAACTGAACTGAATCATGAAATTGAGTCTTCCATTTTACAACTCACAATTAACTCACACTGGACTCCTACAAAGTAAGGAGAACATATACATGACTTCCAAAAGACTTCCAACTCGAATTTCCTAAGTTAAGTAAGTTTAATAAACTTAATTTAACTATTTTAAGTTGATATGATAATAGAATTCAATTTTAATTCATAGTTTAATTCAAGGACAAATTAAACTATAATTTCTTGTTGCCATTTCTCAACAAGGAGGAAAACATAAAGCGTTAAATACAATTTTGGTCAAGTTTGGATGGCTTCCACACGGTGCTATAGGATGTTACAGGATTGCCTAGTTTTGCTACAAGATTTAATATGTGAGCATTATGAAAGGTGAAAAGGTGATATGAAGGTGGGAAAGGGTAGTGTAAGGTAGGATATGATTTTATGTTTCCCTTTCCAAGCTTAGTACCCTTGAGGGCCCATCTTGCACAAGGAACACTGCACATCATGGCCTTGAAAAAAACAGAAATGTACTATCGGTGAACAATGTTTCAAAGGATTTGTTCAGGTAGAAAGAAGGGAGAAGGTGGTAGGATGAAAAATAAAAATGAAAATTATAGTTCCTTCAAACCCATAGTCTCACATGCACACAAGAAATATTATGTTTTTTGTACTTGAAACTACTAAAATACCTAGTCTTCCAACTACTCCATCCTCTGAGTAATCTCATCGAATGACCATGAAATTTAATGAAAATTATATGGGTTTAATTTTATTACTAAATAGGATGTTATATGATTCCAATAGAAGTGGAATCACTAACAAATACCCTTGTTAACATGTGCTAAAAATTAACAGAAAATTACTACTCTAAAAACCAAAAATTCAAGAATTAGTGAGCCAGTTAACCTACCAAATGCTTAACTTGATCATGTGAAAATTATATGGGGTAAACTTTTTTATTAAGTTGGGTTTTCTTAGGATTTAATAAATGTGGAATAAACTGAAAAGAATCTCATTAACACTTGCTAAAATTCAACATAAACCTATTACTATTTTTCAACAGGATACTTCCGGAAATTCCAAAATTGTGAACTAGTAAACGAATTTGAGTAGTTCAATGATGAATATGACTTTTAAAAATACGTTCTAAGGATGAATCATGCTTGTACCTATATAAATGACCTAAAAAACCACTTATTTCAATAATTTTACAAATGTAACCTATAGCAAATGAAGCATGAATATTAAATGCAAAAATAGGAAATGCAAGAATAGTAAATGCAAGTGAACAAAACATTCAAAGAAGCTAAAGAAATTGTACAGAAGGGTTATGAGGCTCCTAGGATGGACAAGGCCAAGGATACTTAGATTCCTATGAAGGAACCAAAGCCTTAGAAGCTGAAAATGACACCAAACTTCATTATTAGAGTAAATAGAAGTACATCCCTGCTAGAAATGAAAGTAGAGCTGCTAAATAACAAGTTTTCTTCACAAGAAGACTAAGAAATACATGACCCTAGAGGCTAATTCGAATTTTTACTTGTAAAAATTGATGGGGAAGCATCGTTCTTGAAAGGAGGCAAATTTCCCCTCCAAAACCCTCAAAAAGTGGATATGGTTCCTAATGATAGGGATCTTCATTCAATGACGGGGAACAAATTCCTATATTTTCTCAATAACTGAATATCCAGAATTTGTTCAATAATTTCATATTATCCTATTTCATTTATTATTTAATCTTGGTCCATTATGTAGCAGGGAGTAAGTCCCTATATTATCTCGTTGAAATTTTACTCAATATTTTGCAAAATGAAATAATATTATGCACAAAATATGCAATTATCCTTAAACCTTCCTAATGAACACATTATAGCTCAAAAATATGTCATCAAATGTAAAGAGATAGGTTAAATGTCCTCAAGGATGGTCAGATGGGCCTTAATTTGTATCTAATTTGGAGGCCCATCACTTCCACCCACCCAGTCACATAGTCTGTGCATATTAGAATATAGGTCTTTTGTTGAGATGGGGGATTAATTGGTCCCACAAAATCTAAAGGACATCTCTCAAATGATTCCACCACTAGCTTATTTTGCAATGATATCTCAATTGTTTGAGTAGGATGACCCATATTTTGACATATATCACATCCTTATACATATTTCCTTGCATCTCAGAACAGAGTAGGCCAAAAATAACCCATCTGCAATACCTTTTGACCCCTTCTCCTATTTGTAAAATGTCCTCCATAAGGTCCATCATGACAAGCTTTAAGAATTTCATGAACTTCATCCTCCATCACACATTTTCTAATCTGCTTATCAAAACTAATGTGAAAATGGTTCCCATTCAACCTGAAAGACCACACATTTTGCTAGACAAATTTTCACTTTTCTCTATCAGAAAGGTGATGAAGAAGCTTTCCTATAGAAAGGTATTTGGAAATGTCTACATACGAAGGTGAATAAGTGGAATCTGCAAACTAGAGATACTCATGTGGGAAAGAATCTTTAATATGTAGATCATCAGTAACAAGATTCAATATAGAAAGAAAATCTAGAACAACATTATCCTTCCTAGGTTTATCAATAATGGTAATATCAAATTCTTAGAATAATAATAACCACCTTGTTATCACATCATCTAGCCTGATTTACTAGATGGATCGAAGTACACCATGTAAAACCAATTTTACCATAGTAAAGTTGCTTTCACTGTGAGAAATTACTTAATAAACCACCTTTGTTAAGTAATTTATAGTTAAATGCATGAAGAATAATTAAATAAATCAATATTTATTTGATTTTTTTTCTAGGAATAAATAATCAAACCATTGTTTTAATATTATTCCTTGTCATATTTGACCCAATCATGAAAAATAAATAGATAAATCATTAACTATCTTATTTTTCTCCAAGAGTAATTAATTAATCACTAATTAATTATTGTTCTTTGTCAAATTTGACTAAATCCCTTAGGAATAATTAGATAAATCCTTATTTGTTTATTATCCTTAACTAATTCCTTGAGACGATAAATAAATTATTTATTTATTTATTATTTCTAAATAAAAGTTTAAATACTTTTTCCCTCCTAAACAAATATAATAAAATACACCAGGTGGTTATTCCAAGAATAGGATCAATAATATTTTATTATTGCTCATTATTCGAGGATAACACAATATTTTGTTAAAGAGAGAAGGGTTTTCCATTCATTATTCACTTTTGATTATTTTCATTGTTGTACTCACTGTTGTAACTCTAATTATTTTCATTGTCGCACACCATATTTTTGCTGGGTTTTCACAATGTAGAGGAGAGAGGCTCTACACAAGTTGAAGACGTTTGAGGATAGCCAAGAACCCATCCCATAGAAGGGGATTGGTAACATTTATTTGTTCTCTTCACATGTGTTATAATAAAATTATTCTTTACATATCTGATTTCCATTGGATGATTGGAATTATTACTCTTTCTTTTTGCTGTTTAACTATCATTGTAGCATAGGTCTGGACTTTGGTAGGTTTTGTTTCTATCAGTTCCTGCAAATCTACAATGTTTGGTAACCATTTATATTGTTGATATTGTTTGTCATCCACAATCGTAAGTGGGTTATTTTTGTACATCTTTAAAAAGAAGACACTACAAAAAAATTGGCAAGTCCACTGGGTTTTATACTTCAGATCCAAAAACTTGGGTGACCTTTGATTTTCAGCTTAGGGTTTCTTATTTTTTCAATTCTATCAATGTTTCCTAGTCTTTCAAACCTAGATCTAATAAATTTCTAACTTCCACAAGCTTTTTGGTTGTTTCCGCAGGTCACAGGAGGCGACACTTTTTTCGAGATTTGCTGACCAGGATCCATGGAGAAGAAATCACACTTTTTGGCCCAAAAAGTGCAATCTGGAAGCCAAAACACACTAAACAACATGAAAAGTGTGATCCCTATAGAGAAACAAGACAATTTCTATGATTTTTGTGTTTTAGGGTTTTCTCATATCTATTTTTGGGTTTTGCAAAGAGTTGTGTGTTGGGTTGTCTAACCTTTGTATCAACCCGTTTAGGCCTTGATCAACTCTTATTTACTCTAACCTTTGTATCAACCCGCTTAGCCTCCCCTAGGGTTTCTAGTACGCTTCCACCTTTCTAGGAGGAGTTTACCTGAGTGGGTAGTCTGAGTTTCTACAACACTTTCAGCCACATTTTCCATATATGTAACCTTTTGTTTTAGATCTGTTAAGATAGATTGCTACCATCCATAGTTTCACATTTAAATTTGTTTGGTCATTTGCCTTAAGGTCCCATTGGTTTCCCTAGGTGTTTTACCCATCTCCCTATATTTTTGTAGTGACCTTCCCCTCAAGATTTTTGTTTTTGCTACACCACTTTCCAACAACTTAGTGTCACTTGATCCCAGTCACATTGACATTCAGATCTCTTGACCGTTTCAGTGTATTTCCCATCGGTTTAGCCACCAAGCAGTACAATGTTTGCAAACCCAGTTTGGGTGGGGTTTAGTTAATTATTTTTTGTTATTTATTTCAGTTTATCTTCAACAAGATTTTTTCTTTTTTTACAAACATAATCTGGGCTTAATCAATTAATACACTTGCACACATAAGGCTCACCTTAAGCAAAGGGCACTTCGTTTACACTGCCAAGATAAGACTTAACATAATAAATTTATTTCCCCACATCGAGACAAATATATATTTGCTGATCTCTCTTCACTTTTTTCATGTCCTTTGTGTCCTACCACCATTGTGCCACCAAGGTGTGTGTCATAGAGACTATTAGGACTTCACCCCTAGTTTCCGCTTTGGCGTATTACCTCTTCCTGTTGGGTTTGAATTCATAGCTCTCTAAGTCCCCATACCAATGTTTTTCCTGGTTCTTCTAATTCCTCATCTGATTTTGAGCCTTCTCCACCACATATCATCACCATGCCTAGACCCACAGCTGGTGTAGGAACCCAAACTGGTGTTGGCTCCGGTTCTATACTGGTGGTCACATTAAGCGAAATAGTCTCACAATGTTAAAATTGGAAACTAGGGAAAAACTTCATGTGGATCATCTTATTCATGGCTGATAATATTTTTATTAGATTCCTCTCATCAAGAGGTGTAGGATTGATATAAAGATCATCCGATTCTGATAAGTATTCATGGAGATATGAATCTATTTTGATTATGGAATTATTATCAAGCCAACCTAGAACACATGTAGGCTTAGAAGCCCAACAGTCACATCTATTCAAACACCAACATTATGTATAAATATAAGAGGACTTTTCCTCATTTGGACTCATTCATCTCATCACATCTCTCTCTCTCTACTGCACAAAAATGAGTCTCTTCTCTATTGCACAGATTAGGGTCTCTCTCTCACACATGTGAAGCCGGACGCTGTTGAACATGAAGCTGCAACTGCAGATCCAAAGTTTGACCAGCATTGACCATCAGATCTCCTCTTTAGAATTGAATTTTAGGTCCATCTGGATCTCCTCTGAAAGTTGCAACTTTTGGTGGTGGAATGAAGTCAATTCGACGAACAGTTTGCAAGATATCGACTGCCCTAGTTTGAAGCCGGAAACCACTGAAACTGAAGCTGCAAATGCAGAAGTAAAGATTGACCTACCTGGCCTAGAATATCTCCTCATCTAAACTATGTTGTAGGTTCATCTGAACCTCCTCTAGAAGCTGCAACTTTTGGTGGTGGAATCAAGCTGATCCGACGATCAGTTTGTGAGATATCGTCTGCCCTAGTTTGATAATGAAGCCACTAATGCTGATGCTACTGATCTAGGGTTTGCTACTATTGATATGAATCAGATTTATTGTACTATTTCTCTCTGCTGAATTATTGAAGATAAAAGAATATTTGATCAAAGGGTTTCCCCACACATTGTGGGGTTTGTCACTGGCTAGCCGACACATCTTGTGTCTCTTGTCTTGGCTTGTTTTCTGTTGATTGTTTAATTTTCTATCTATAAGCCTGTGACTACCTCGAAGATCTAAGCTTTCAGAAGTTATATGGTGGTGATGTCAGACCAGATTTTGGAAATGCCTCTGAGTTTCAAAAACTCATTTGCGTTGATGTTCTTGATGAACCTCCTTCCGAGCATATGTTTTACAATTAGCATTGTGAGCTCATATTTGGTTGAGCCTCACTAGATTGGTGCCAAGAATCTTCTGAGATGTCTTCTGGACACAATTTCTCACGGATTGAGATACACTGCCAAAGATGTGAGACTACTTGGATATACTAATGTTGATTGGGCAAGCAGTGTGGTGGACCGTAAGAGCACTTCTAGGTGTTGTTTCACCTTGGGATCTGCTTTGATATCCTGGATGAGTAGGAGGCAGAAGTTGGTGGCTTTAAGAACTACCGAAGCAGAGTATATTGCTACTAGCATGGCCTCCTGTGAGGCAGTCTGGTTGCGAAAGCTCTTCAGTCAGCTATTTTGATTTACATTGGACACCACTGAAATTCTCTGTAACAACCAGAGGTGGGATTTGATTATTGAGGAATCCCATATTCTTCGATTGCTCCAGCAAATAGACATCATCGGAGATATGGCAAGTCGATGAGCAAGGAGGCTCCATTTCATTAAGATGATGTACAAGTCGATACACCTTATCAAAACCCCGAGGAAAGATCTAATCTATGATTTTCCCAAATGACTTGGAGTCGTCAAGAAACCCTTGTACAAGGGTCCTACATGTTGCATACATTGAGCTCTAGGAGCTCTAAGGGCTTGCGGTTCTTATTGGAGCAACATACGACCATAGGGTGACTCACCCTCCCCTGGTGGTGTGCACTGGAACAAGATGATTCGCTCTCTTGTGGGAAAAGATGATTCGCTGTCTTGTGGAACAGGATGATTTTCTCTCCTGTGTAGTAGGATGATTAGTTCTCCTGTGAGGCCTGGATTAATGTGTTCTCCATGGCGGCTTGGATTGATGTGTTCTCCATGGCGATTGTAGCAGGATTGATGTGTTCTCCTGTGAGGACATGATTGATTAGTTCTCTTGTTGAGGCATCCTACCCATGCAGTCTAGGACTCATGGGAAGTACCTTTCATCTGATCAATGAGTAGGGAAATGAAGTTAGGGACCATAGTAGTACCGATGGATGCATTGTTGTATCTACCATACTCCCTATGCTAAGATGACCTCCATTGATCTGGGATCAATGATACTAGTCTGGGACCAGTGGTAGGAGTTGTACCATACTATGATGCTAACTTTGGGTCGGTTGAGACTGGTCTGGGACCAGTGGTACATACTCTGAGACTGACTTCGTGTTAGTGCAGTACTGGTCTGGGACCAGTGAGAGTGGTACATACTATGACGATAACTTCGGGTCAGTTGAGAGTGGTCTGGGACCAGTGAAACACTCTCTAAGACTGCGATATTGGTCTAGGAATACTGTTAGGAGTGGTACCTACTATGAAGCTGACTTCGAGTTGGTTGAGACTAGTCTGGGACCAATGGTATGCACTCCGAGACAGACCTTGAGTCAGTGGAGGATGATACTAGTTTGGGACCAGTGGAGTTGTACTCACTATGACGCTGACTTCGGGTTGATTGAGACTAGTTTGGAACCAGTGGTACATACTCTGAGACTGACTTTGAGTCAGTATGATACATCCATGATCATTTCTTCTTCTTCATAATTCAGACAAAAGTAGAGCAGAACAGAACAATTCAAGAGCAGAGCAGAATAGAGCAGAACAATATAGATCAGTACAAGGAAGAACACGACAAAGCAGAACAGGCAAAATAGAGTATAGCAAGGCAAGGGTCAGGCTGTATAGGGCAGTGCATTTGATGGATGAATAGTAATGACCAATAGGCAGATTATAGATGAAGTTCTCCATAGTTGAGAGGGAGTGTTAAAATTGGAAACTAGGGAAAAACTTCATGTGGGTCATATTATTCATGGCTGATAATATTTTTATTAGATTCCTCTCATCGAGAGGTGTAGGATTGATATAAAGATCATCCGATTCCGATAAGTATTCATGGAGATATGAATTTATTTTGATTATGGAATTATTATCAAGCTGACCTACAACTCATGTAGCCTCAAAAGCCCAACAGTCACATCTATTCAAACACCAACGTTATGTATAAATCTAAGAGGAATTTTACTCATTTGGACTCACTCATCTCATCACATCTCTCTCTCTCTACTGCGCAAAAATGAGTCTCTTCTCTACTGCATAGAAAAGGGTCTCTCTCTCACACATGTGAAGCCGGAAGCTGTTGAACCTGAAGCTGCAACTGCAGATCCAAAGTTTGACTAGTGTTTACCATCATATCTCCTCTTTAGAACTATACTATAGGTCCATCTTGATCTCCTCTGAAAGCCACAACTTTTGGTGGTGGAATGAAGTCAATCTGACAAACGGTTTGCAAGATATCGACTGCCCTAGTTTGAAGCCGGAAACTGCTGAAACTGAAGCTGCAACTACAGAAGTAAAGATTGACCTACGTGGCCTAGAATATCTCCTCATCTAAATTGTGCTGTAGGTTCATATGAACCTCCTCTGGAAGCCACAACTTTTGGTGGTGGAATCAAGCCGATCCAATAGTCAGTTTGTGAGATATCGTCTGCCCTAGTTTTATAATGAAGCCACTAATGCTGATGCTGCTGATCTAGGGTTTGCTACTACTGATATGAATCAGATTTATTGTACTATTTATCTCTGCTGAATTATTGAAGATAAAATAAGATTTGATCAAAGGGTTTCCCCACACATTGTGGGGTTTGTCCCTGGCTAGCCGCCACATCTTGTGTCTCTTGTCTTGGCTTGTTTTATGTCAATCATTTAATGTTCTATTTGCACTTTACTTTATGTATATGTGATTGCTAATCTATGGAATATAATAAGAAAAAGAAGTAAATTGTTATAAGAATAGAACATACCATAATTTAACAGTGACACACCTCCGTAAAACTGTATCGATACCACGACAATAAAGGGTGTTGCCAATGATCATATAATCTTTGGCTTCATATTGAATATGCGTTGTTGCAAGCGAGAGGTATCGGGCTGGAAAGTTTGGGTTTGGAGATGGATCAGTATATCTCCATATCAGGGGTCAGATGATGAAAGAAACAGAGACTCATCTGGAATTGATGATTCCGTTGTTGAGTCGATGTCAGTAGAGGGAAGGTCACAAAGAAGCTCAAAAAAAACTAGAGATTTCTTTAACTTGGATTTGATGAATTCCAAATCAAATTCTTGCAAGATCACATCCATTTTGAATATTTCCCCCCCAGCAATTGATGTGACAAGATGTATGTCATAGGGTTGCAATCTGAAATGACAGTGGTCTTTCGAAGAAGGATATAGTGGCGAAATCTCTGTACAGCTTGGATAGTTGCCAAATCTAGATTTTTGACATAAGAGTATTTAACTTCCATATCATTTAGATTACTACTCAAATAATAGATCAGATGTTCAATCCCATATTCTTCATGGACTAAAACCATAGCAATGGTTATATCTATAGTGACGAGATACAAGAAATATTCGTTTTGATAATTAGGGGCATACATTAATGATGCTCGAATCAGGGTATCTTTGAGAGCATCAAAGAAATCTTGCACAACCTGATCCCAATTGAATTCTCTTTTTCAAAAGATGAGTAAATCCTTTAGCCATTTTGACATAGTTGGGAATGAACCTCCTTAGAAAGTTAGCCTTCCCTTGGCGTCTATGTAACTGTAGTAAATTAGGAGGTGGAGGCAAATCAAGAATTGCCTTAACCGTCAAAGGGTTGAGTCAAATTCCTTCTTTAAACACTAAAAAACCAAGAAAACGACCCATTTCCGTGAATGAGAAGGTAAATCATCTAGATAGGGTTGAAAAATGTGTTTGATGTCATGGAAGGCATAATTCACTTCCCTCTGAAAAGTTGCCCCAGCGTTCTTCAAACCAAAAGGGAGTTTCCTATATGTGAATGTGCCCCAGGGACAGATAAAAGCAGTTTTATATTGGTCTATGGGTGGATATTGATCTAATTATAGTTGGAAAAGCCATCCATAAATGAAAATATTTCACATCCGGCACTGTCATCAATTATCTGGTCGATAAAGGGAGTGGGATAGTTGTCTTTTGGACAAGCATTATTAACATCCCTATAATCAACACCACTCATATTGTTCCTTGTTTCTTCATGATAGGAAAAAGATTGGAAACCTAATCAGTAAGAGGAAGGGGGTATATGAAACCAGCATGCAAACGTTTTTCAATTTTGCTTTTATGGTAGCATCCTTCTTTAAATGAAGAGGACGGAGGCGCTGTCTTACTAGTTTGACATCAGGATACATTTTAATCTCATGTTCAACTATACTAGAATCAATACCTAACATTTCCTCATATGACCAAGAAAATATATCACGAAATTCATGAAAAATAGCATGGTAAGTTTCAAGTTCTGATGGAGAACAAGATTTGCCAACATGGATGTTTTCCACAATTCCAAGTTTGGTCAAAATATATATAGAAATGGTTTCTTCGATATTTGATAAGTTTTGTTTGGAATCGACTGTGTCTATAAATACAGAATTCTAAAGGAAATCAACAATTGAAGGGTGATTTAGTTCATTTGGAATATCTTCTATGTGATCTGGAAGATGGGATCGATGATGATAATCTACCCACGGTTCTTCTTCTGTCATCATTGATTGGATGATTCCTCCATCAATAGAAAATGTACGTGAAAAAGGATCAGAGTAAGTACCATATTCTACATCAACCCATACAATTGGTGATGATGGATATGGATTTTTGCACAAGCCAAAATTTTTTATTGCTATGCAAGCTCAATGGGACTTAGTGGCATTGTTTCATTACGCATATCAACTTCAGAATTATTGGTAATCTTCCATGAATCAGATGAAGTGGAATATATCATGTTACAAGTCTCAACTTTTGCAACTTCCACCATTTGTTATGGTGGCGGTAGCGAAAAGGTACCCATTAGGGAAGAATCTTTGAAGAGACCTAATCCAATGTTCTTAAGAGATATCGGGGGTCCATGAACTAATAGAATGCTTCTAGTAGCTTGTGAACTATAGGTGAAGAAGTCGAGTTGATCAATTACTGTGATTCTGCTTTTATGAAGGAAAGTGATCATATAAAATTATGTCGAAACCACAATAGCCATAACATAAACCGACGGCCTTCCTAGTAAAATGTTGTGGTCAAGGGGTCCGTCAATGACCTTAACTTCAACAGTTACAGTTTTTCCCCCTGGTTCTATCTGCAGGTTACTTAAAATTCCACAAGGTGTATAAGTGTGACCTTCGAAAGCTTTTAACGTTGTAGGTGATCGTGACAAAGGCAATGAGCCAAGTGTTTTCCAACAATTCATTGACATGATACAAGTAGATGCACCGTCGTCAACAATGGTTCAGTGAATGAGTTTATTCAAAGCCTTTGCTTGGATCAAGAAAGGGAATTGAGCTGGTAATTGCGGCATATAACCCACATGGTTAAAAACCACAAGATTGGAATCCGTTGGATCAATTCCACCAATTGTAGACAATAAAGCCTGCTTTTGGGAGGGACAATTTTGAAGCACCTCAATCGTTGCCATAAAAAAAGGTGACTAAGCCAAATCATCTACTATGTTATAATTTTGCATTGCTCGAGCTCGAGGGTTGAATGTAGATTTATGTACAACTCCCTTAGCCTGTTTTATTGTTAACTCTGGTGCAATGGGTGGTGGAATGGAATTAGACGAAGTCAAAGTCAAAGTATTGGGTTGATTTGTAGCATGCTTATTCAACAACAACGATGGATTACCATAATATTTACTTTGTGTAGTCACCAAAACATCAAATTTAGGCTTAGTGGTGGGTAACTTAAGCACTTGTGAAGTGGAAGCATGATCTGTAGCAAACCAAATGAGTCTCTGGATTTGGAAAAGGTTCTGTCAACACAACGGATGCACTAGAAGTCTTAAGAAGTTTTGAGACTTCAGAGCGATGAGGAAAGTCTCACGTAAAATGCTCCTCATTACAAATTAAACATGGGTAACAAGGTTTCCTAGCTGGAGAAGAGGAATAAAATGATTTCTCTTGAGGGGGAGGATTTTGTTTCTTTTTAGATTTCCCCTTCTTCTTTCTTCCAGGTTGCTTTTCATTTTTACCTTTGTTAGATGACATGACATTTATTTCGAAAGAAAGTGTATTATCAGATGCACTATAAGTGATCCAAAATCTTTTGCTTATAGATGTGTTAAAAAATTACATGCATAAATTGTAGCTTTACAGAGAAAACTTAATGTGCACATGAGACAAGAGGAGAAATACATAAAGCATGAAAGAAGACAACAAGACTTGATAACAGAGTTCGTCTGTCTTGGACTACATCTCTAAGCCCTGCTCATTCAATGGGGAGGCTTTCATTCATTAAGTGGCATGAAAAAGAAGAGTACAAGCATCAATTACAAAAAGGAGTCTTATACCTCCATACTGAAAAATGGTTGAAAAATGCAGAACTCTGATGGAGAAACAGACAACACCATTGCGTTCATGGCGTCGAGAAGTGCTGAAACCATATAAAATTTGTCAAATTCTGACAAAGTAAAATTTCGCCCCTCCTGCAAAATTCTCCCTCGAACCGCGAGCACTGCCTCCTCTACCTGAGCGCACTGAAAAATTGCGTTTAAATATAATTTTGAGGGCGGATTTCTTAATAATGTTGTTGGCGCAGTTGGTTGTGATCTGGTTTAATAGGGAGGAGGTCGGGAGGTCAAACCCCACCTCCTCCTTTTTTAATACACCACAAACAAAATATTTTAAAATTAAATTTCGGTTGGGTCGGGCCCGCCTTGGGCAGCTCGCCCACCATACCCACCTCCATCTTCATAATTTTTTTAATGGGCAATTGGCCCTACCCAACTCTGCATTATTTTCTTTATGTGCCCCGTGGTTTCATTGTGGTTACATGGGATGGTTTACATTAAATGGGTTGGTCCACCCAACTCCTGTGCCCTATTATGTGTGGTGACCGTTGGGATGGATCCGTGGGATGTGGGGGAGGGGTCGAGGGTTGTGGCCCACCCCTCCATAAACAACTATTGTTGGTTATATGTGGATGAGGGTTATGAGTTGGGGTGGCGGGGTTAGTGGCCCGTCACCCCCTTTTTTATATTTTTTTTGTTAATAAAACAAATTATGTGTTTTGGAAATTCAATTTTGGACCAAAGGAGTCTTTTTAACTAGGCCACGATTTCACCCGGAATCTGCCTAGAGTTGGCCAAATTCTGTTTGCCGGAAAAGTGCAAATTGTGTCCTCGTTAAACCTGCCCAGTCATCAAAAGTCAACCCAACTTTGACTGCCTCTATCTCCTTCATCTAGACTTGGATTAGAGTTCCATTCACACCGTTGGAATCAGGGCGATGAGAACTTCGATCCAATGTCAAGTTACTCACCTTTCCACCACTTTTAATTTTGAGCTTTTCCCATGCCACTATGTCTGAAGATCCACCTAGATCAATCCTACCCATTGAGGAGCTTTTGGACCGCCAAAAGATTTATCAGTCAATTGGCAAGTGAGGGAATTGTCCCCTCACTCTTTCCTTCTCCAGCCATTTTGCCTTGCTAGGGTGCATCCCCTTGAAACCAACTCGAAGGTATTCCACATCTCCTCATCGTGAAGTTCTAGTTCTTTTGTCAAGGATGATGTCTTCAGGTAACTCATT
Organism: Pinus taeda; assembly: GCA_000404065.3. Lineage (NCBI taxonomy): Eukaryota > Viridiplantae > Streptophyta > Pinopsida > Pinales > Pinaceae > Pinus > Pinus taeda. Next base: position 42,163 of record APFE031204995.1, read on the forward strand.
AAGATACTCTGGTGCAAAGTCATCAATTGTAGGAACTATGCCCACCTCCTCGGTGTCCATAATCAATAGTGGCTCATATAGCTTTAAGTTCTCCACATTCACTACAGAGTACATCTGCGTATATATCGACAAATCAAGACGAAAGGCATTGTTTCCAATCTTCTCCAAGATGGTGAATGGACCATACCAGATTGGTCGCAACTTCTTCCCTTCTCCCTTCATCCTGTCTTTGCTGATATGGAACCACACTTTGTCACCCACTTGAAATTGATGGTTGATTCGGTGTTTGTCATGTCGAGCCTTGTAACGGGCTTGACTTTTATCCAACTGCTCCTGTACTGCTTGGTGAATCAACTAGATCCGCTAAATGAACTGTTGCACTTTGTCCTTGTCATCACATCCACTGGAGTCATCTTCCCTTCCAAAGATCATATCAAAAGGGTCAGCCAAAACATGTCTCAAATGGTGAATGATGCGTAGATGAGTGCACTGCTTGATTGTAGGAATGTTGCACATATCTAAGATGCTCATCCCATAGCTTAGGATGTTTCCCACAATAGCCTCGCAAAAAATGTACCATGGTGCGGTTGAAAACCTCTGTCTGTCTGTCTGTCTGTGGATGAAATGTCATGCTTCTTTTCAACTTGGTGTGCATCATCTTCCACATGCTAGTCCAAAACTCTCCGAGAAAGCAAGAGTCCCGATTTGACAATTGATGTGGACAACCCAAAATGGACCCAAACATGTTGAAAGAAAGGATGAGCAATCTGCTATGCAATGATCTGCTTTTTACAAGGCATTAAAATACACATCTTACTAAAATGGTCAACGACAACATACAAATAGTCGTGACTTTTTCTAGACAAAGGCAAACCTCCTACAAAATCCATCAGCACACTTTCCCATGGATGAATCGGAATAGGCAGTGGTGTGTAGAGCCCAAGTTTTCTGTTAGAGGGATTTGAAACATAACACATCACATAACCCTTTACACAACGAGTCACAATGTTCTTCATATGAGGCCAAAAACAAAATCTTGGTACATGACACAAAGATTTTTCAATACCAAAATGACCAGACACAAGGGAGGTGTGGGCCTCCCAGATTACATGTACCCTTTCTCCTGTGGGTATGCACAATTTACCAAGGTGATACAACAGTTTCCCTTGCAAGTGATAGTTGTCCACCTATGAACCATGGGTTAGTTTTGCATAATTCTCCTTAAAGTCATCATCATTAGCATATTTTTCAGCATAACTTCCAAAAGATAACAAAGCATTATGCAAAATAACAGAAGTAGAAATAGGAGGGCAAGATAGAAAATCAGCCACTGTGTTGCTAGTGCCCTTCTTATACTTTATTACCAGATGAAACTGCTGTAGAAAACCCATCCACCTAAAATGACGAGATTGCTGCAACTTGGTCTGTGACTGAAGATACTACAAGGGCTGATGATTCGTATGGATGATGGCCTCCTTGTCGATCAGGTAGTGTTTCCACTTTTTCACACTCTGGACCAAGGCATATAATTCCTTGTCATAAGTGGGATAGTTTATCATAGCTTGAGAGAACTTCTATGAATGGTAACATATCAGCTTCTTTTGCTGCATCAGTATATTGCCCATGGCATATCCACTAGCGTCTGTCTCAATCTCAAATGGTTGTTGGAGATCTGGTAAGGCCAAGACCGGTGTGGTGCTAATTTTTTCTTTCAATATTTCGAAGGACTTCTTCTGCTTTCCTCCCCATTGAAAGACTTTCTTTACGCTTGTCAATGCGTGTAAAGGTGCTGCAATAATAGAGAAATTGGCAATAAATCTCCTCCAATACTCTACTGCAGCCAAAAAGCTACGAACCTCGGTTACACTAGTAGGTTTAGGCCAATTTACAATTGATTCAACTTTAGAAGGACCAATTTTTAGCTGACCATGACCAACAATATGACGTAGGTAAACCAAAGAGGTTTTCCCAAACTCACACTTTGATAATTTTACATAGAGTTTTTCGTTTTTCAATACATCAAACACTTTCTTCACATGACATACATGTTCATTCCAACTTTTACTAAAGACAAGGATATCATCTAGATATACAAGAACAAATTCATTAATGAAAGGCCTAAAGAGATCATTCATGAACCTCATGAAAATGACTAGAGCATTGCAAAGTCCGAATGGCATCACCATCCATTCGAACAACCCCTGTTTGGTCTTGAAGGCGGTTTTCCACACATCCTACTCTGCAATTCGGACCTGGTGATAACCACTACGCAAATCCAATGTGGTGAAATAGATAGCATTATTTAATTGATCTAATAATTCATCAATGCGGGGAAGAGGGTAATGATTTTTCGCCATGATTTTGTTTAGTGCATGATAATCCACGCACATCCTCCATGTGCCATCTTTCTTTCACACTAAGACAATTGGTGAACCACATGGAGAAGTGCTCGATCTGATGACCCCTTGGTTCAATAGTTCCTGCAGCTGCTTTTTGATCTCCTCCATCTCAATGGTTGACATCTTGTACATGCCAATATTTGGTAAAGGAGCGTCATGCTGCAAATGGATCTCATGTTGGATTTCCCTCTTCGGAGGTAATCCCTTTGATTCTTGAAACATCCCATCATAGTTAGAAATTAATGCACATAATTCCTTGTATGCACATCATCACAACCTTCAAAAGCACTGGATAATTCTGCATATTTCCCCTTACAATCATAAGCATGCAACGCTTACTGGAATTCACCAACCTCTTCATTTGTCTTGCACTTACAACGCTGGCACTGATTTTAGTTTGATGAGCCTTTACAATATATTCTACCCCATCTTTTGTGATTTGGTATTTGTTTTCATGACGGAAGAATATTGCTTTTCTATTATATAGATATGGACTCCCTAACACCATGCCATAGATATCTAATGGTATCACATCAAGTTTTACCTCATCCACTAACTTAGAAGCGATCACAAATTTTACCTTAAACTACTTAGTTATATTCAATTTTGCTTTATCATGTATCCATCCAAGTGGGTAAGGTTTTGGATGTGGTGTAGTTTCCAAGCCTTGCTTCTTTACTAAGGACTCTGAAATTAAGTTTGCTTGGGATCCAACATCAAATAGAGTTTCCACTTTTTTATGATTTATGATATCTCTAATATGAAATAGCTCAATTCTCTTTCGTTCATTAGAAAGAGACTCATCTATTCAACTAGTGCCTTCATGTGATTCAGAATTAATATGAGGTGTAAGAGTACCTTTTATTCCTGCTGCTATGATCAATGCATCATATCCAGAATCAGATCCAAGGTCTTGCTGCACAATTGCCACTGTCTTCTACTTGCCTTTTCCTCCATACTTCTTTGGTCTCTTTTCCAGGTACTGTTTCCAATAATGATCATCGTCATGACCTTCCTTTTTGTAGTGATTGCAATAAGGTCTTTCTCCTTCATCTTTCTTGGTTGATGCCATCCTCTTCTCCTTTCCTTTTCCTTTCATTTTGGGTTTTCCATTTGGAGGTTTGAAAGGTGGTTTCTTGAAATGATCATCTCTTTCATTTTTTCCCATGTTCTCAAGATGGATTGCCTTCACACTAGGGGAGTCAATAGTAGTTGGTTCAAACAATAATAATGAATTTCTAAGGTAACTATGTAATGATCCAATATACTTAGTTATTACTTCAGGTGATTCAAGTGTAATGCCCAAATTAAGTGCCTTTTTTCTAAATTCCTCTGTAAATATTTGAACACTAACCTTTGCCTTGCCTTAAGTATTACTAATCCATTAAGACTTTTTGTTTGTAACCCAAGGGATAGAATTGTTCCTTTAATGTAGAAATGAAATTAGGCCATGAGGAAAGAAGATTACCCACACTCTTACTGCTTCGCAATTTTCTCTCCCACCAAATGAGAGTGGTGCTACTCAACCAAAGAGAGGCCAACTGAATCTTTGCCTCGTCCTCATCGATTTGCTGAATCTTGCAGTAGATTTCAATCTGCCTAATCCATTTATTAAGCTTTTTTGCATTAATTTCACCGTTAAACATGGGAAGATCAAATTTGACATCTAATTTAAAGAAAGGTTTCTTAGATGCATACCTTGAATTTCTACGATTATCGTGATGAGAGAAAGAAGAACTTTCACTCATGGAAGGAGAAGGAGGGGGTTCTTCTACACCATTTCCATGCACTGAACCTTGTTCTTATGGATTTTTCTCTTCTACTCTCTCCAAACTTGAAAGCAACTAACCAACATTCTTTGCCATTGTATAGAAGGTTTTGTAGAAATTATGCTCCTCTTCATGATGAGCCTCTTCATCTACCATGTTTCTCCTTCGAAGTGCATGCCCCGCTTCGGGATCGAAAGACTTTAGTTTCCCTTCACCTCTTTGGAGCATGTTTCTTGTTATCATACAAACATGCAATTCACATCTAAAAAATACCTGCTTTGAAACCACTTGATCCAAAATATTTTGCTTATAGATGTGTTAAAAAATTACATGCATAAATTGTAGCTTAACAGAGAAAACTTAATGTGCACATGAGACAAGAGGAGAAACACATAAAGCATGAAAGAAGACCAAAAGACTTGATAACGGAGTTCACCCATCTTGGACTACATCTCCAGGCCCTGCTTGATCAATAGGGAGGCCTTCATTCATTAAGTGGCATGAAAAAGAAGAGTATGAGCATCAGTTACAAAAAGGAGTCTTATACCTCCATACTGAAAAATGGTTGAAAAATGCAGAACTCTGATGGAGAAATGGACAATGCCATTGCATTCGTGGCGTCGAGAAGTGATGAAACCATATAAAATTTGTCAAATTCTGACAAAGTGAAATTTCACCCCTCCTGCAAAATTCTACCTCAAATCGCATGCACTGCCTTCTCTACCTGAGCACACTGAAAAATTGCATTTAAATATAATTCTGAGGGCGGATTTCACAATAATGTTGCTGGTGTAGTTGGTTGTGATCCAGTTTAATAGGGAGGAGGTCAGGAGGTCAAACCCCGCCTCCTCCTTTTCTAATACACCATAAACAAAATATTTTAAAATTAAATTTCGGTTGGGTCGGGCCCGCCTTGGGCAGCTTGCCCACCATACCCACCTCCATCTCCATAATTTTTTTAATGGGCAGTTGGCCCTACCCAACTCCGCATTATTTGATTTATGTGCCCCATGGTTTCATTGTGGTTCCATGGGATGGTTTACATTAAATGGGTTGGGCCACCCAACTCCCGTGCCCTTTTATGTATGGTGACCATTGGGATGGATCCGTGGGATGTGGGGGAGGGGCCGTGGGTCATGGCCCACCCCTCCATAAACAACTATTGTTGGTTATATGCGGATGAGGGTTATGAGTTGGGGTGGCGGGGTTGGTGGCCCGCCACCCCCTTTTTTAATTTTATTTTTGTTAATAAAACAAATTATGCGTTTTTCAAAATTCAATTTTGGACCGAAGCAGTCTTTTTAACTAGACCACAATTTCACCCAGAAACTGGTTGGAATTGGCTGGATTCCGTCTGCCGGAAAAGTGCAAATTGTGTCCTCGTTAAACTTGCCTAGTCATCAAAAGTCAACCCAACTTTGACTGCCTCTATCTCCTTCATCCGGACTTGGATTGGAGTGCCATTCACACCATTGGAATCAGGGAAATGAGCACTTCGATCTAATGTCAAGTTAATCATCTTTCCACCACTTTCAATTTTGAGCTTTTCCCGTGCTACTGCGTCTGAAGATCCACCTGGATCAAGAAGTTTGATTGGAAATAGAAAGTGTTTGACCAAATGGTCTACCTACTGTTTGTGTGCTTGAAGAACCAATCACACCATCACCAGCATGAGAGTCCTTACTAGATGGAGGTGGTCGAAAAGTAAAAGCTAGTCTAGGTGCATTTGGAATTTTGTCATAGAGCATGCTAGACTGGGTGTAAATTAAGTCTAAGTATTGGCCATGAGCAATTACTTTCTCTTCAGTAACAACTCTTCCTTTAGCCACATCCTTGGTGATAGATGGAAACAAGGATTTGATAAACCACTCAACTAAAAGCTAATCAGGAACAAAAGTTTTGACCATGCGATGACGACAACGCCACTCATGAATATGATTAGAAATGTGAGTAGCAGTGGTCTGTTTAAAGTTGGTCAATAGTTTCGTTCCAGTTTCATATCCGATGGGTAACTAGAAGTGGGTTAAAAATGTGGTGGCTAAGGATGTAAAGTTGTTTAATGAAGCTCGTGGTAGTTCATTATACCACTTTGCAATCGGACCAGTAAGCGTTCACTGGAAAAGACATAGTCTCACTGAATCATCATTCAGGGAGTTGGATGAGCACCATAAATGAAAAATCATAACATGGTTGGAGGGATCTTCTCCAGGGTTTCCATTGAACTTAGGAATATCAGAAGGAAATTTACGAGGAATCACTAGCCACCAAGGTGCATAAAGAATTGGATCATTGGTAAGTCAATTTAAATCTGGTAATTCAAGTGTTGCGACAAATGGAAACTCTTGGTCTAGGTCAAGTTGAGCATAACCAGGGTAAGATGGATTTGCCTAGGCAATAGGCCTTTATATACCAGCATAAGGAATTTGTTGCTGGTAACCTTGATAGGGGTAAGTTTGTTGAGCAAATCTAGTATAAGGTGGTTGTTGGGCACCAAGATAAATTTGTTGTTTTCCAAACCCAGCATAGGTTTGTTGACCAGGACCTGGGTAAACTTGTCGTTGACCAAACCCAACATAGGCTTGTTGACCAAGTCCAGGATAAGGTTGGTACTATTGGAATTGTTGTTGTTGATATTGTGGCTGCCACAGTTGTTGATGTAACAGTTGTTGCCCACCAATGTAAGTTTGACCAGGTTGTGAATAAATTAAACCAGTATAAGTCCAAGTCATTCCAGTGAATGGTGAATTGACTTGAGATTGTTGGATTCCAGGCACAAATGGTTGTTGTAAAACGGCTTGAGAAAACTTAGTTTGTAGACCTAAAACTTGAGGGTCAGAGGTTGAAGGACAAACTTGCAAAGGTTGAGATACAATTAAATGAGCTTGCAATTGTGGTAAAGTCATAACAACAGGTGTAGTAGGTATGGATGAAACAGATTGCATTGGTTTTTATGGATACACAAGCCTTGGTTGAACGAGCATTATAGGGTACCACTGACAAACAGTCATTTTGGGCTTAGCTAAAGACAACAGTATACTGCCATATGATTGCACCCCAGACAATGGAGGATAAGGATATTGGGAATATTGTTCTCCATATGGAGGTAATCCAGTGTAAAGTGGATACATTGGATGGTAACTAGATAGACCAACTTTATATTGACTTAATGGATCAAAATGTTCAGTATCCATAAGTGAAGAACCAGGTAAATTCCTGTGGACGACATGGGTGAAGACCATGGACTAGAAGCAACACCTGAGTGAGTTCCAGATAATGATTGGTAACCTGGTGGGATGGACGGAACACCATATAGATGTGACTTAGGTGTTGTGGTAAACATTGAAGAGGTAGTGACAATAGATTCTACCGTAGTTGTAACAGATGGTATAGTCTGGGATGTTGATTTAGCCATAGTCAAATGACCTAATAAATGTCTTAATGAATCAATAGGAGTTTGAAAGTAAACAAGATCAAAATGAGCAGTAAAATGAGGAATATGAGGATAAAGATAAAGCCTAGGTCCAAAACGAGTTGGAGTTCTAGGTGTTTCTTCTTTAGATTCCTCTTAAATAGAAATCAAACCAAGGGAAGGATTTCACCGTCAGGTCCGTAATAGATTTCCGGTGTTTGACTCTGCGGTAAAGGGGAAGTCTCAACAGTTACAGATGTCTAAGGATAAACTATTCAATTGTCTTCTGGTATGGGAAAAACTTCTAATTGTTCAAATTCAAGATCCAAGTGTTTTGGTAAAAGAACAACAGGTCCAGGTTGAGCTTCTTGAACAACTTCTGGTTGAACAGATTCAAGTTCAGAAGTAATTTCTTATTCAACAACTTTGGGTTGAGAATTAAACTTCTTATTGGAAAACTTGGGCTACCATTTCACTAAATTCACTTTTAGTGTCCTCGGGTAATTGTAAAGGTTCCACTTCAATAGTAGATGTACCAGTAATTGTATGAGTAACTGGGGTCATAGTACTCACCGTATAGGTGACTCTGGTAACTTAGATGAAGAACCATAAGTTTATGATGTACGAGACTGAGTTAAACGAGACTGCTTTTGCCAGCTAGGTGTAGCCTTAGGGGTTAAAGGCGGTTTATTCGGTGTCCTCCACGAACAATAAGGTAAAGGTTGATGTTCCTCCACGATTGCTAATTGATTTCATTACAAAAAGAAATAAACAAAAAGAGGGTAAACTAGGCAAAAGGATTACCAAGCAACTATGAACTACAATATACTATCTCAGTAAACCAAGGACTTAACATATGTGCAAGCAATCTTCTCGAATGTTGTGTTCAGTGTATCACAGTGTACAAAGCAGCCAACTCGGTTATCTAAGGATGGATAGAAACCTAATGTAGTCCTCCCATATATACCCGAAAGTACGTGGAGGCCCAATCCATGTTAGTGATGTCTAATGTGAAATCGCACAGTGAGAGTATTCCTTTATACTTTTTGTACTATAAAACTGCCTTATATACCCGAAGGTACGTGGACGAGCTACGATATACTTACCTACGTGGAATGAGGTATCACACTCGGAATGTATCGAAGACAATTAATGACAATTGTTATGTTTTACGACGTCGGAACACGTATCAAGCCTAGAACCTCTAAATGTTATGCATTAAGTGACAATGCTCCATTAGGTCAATTGAGATAACTTTTAAGTCGATCTTGTTTAAGAGTTTGTCTTTCAAGTTCACCACATAATGTCTTTGAAATTTCCAGAACGTAGCTATGATGATAAACATTCTTTTCATTTGATTTGAACAATGAAAACCTTAACTACAAGGGATAGAGCAATCAACATCTTTAATCAAAGAGCATAGAGCACATCTAATGCAACTTTCCCTATACAATTCCTACAAGCACACACAAACCTCTAAATGCATAATGCAAGTTCTTCTTTCTGTTTCCCTTGATGGTTAGATGAACAAAAGGAAACTAAATGTGTAAACAATTAATCAATACTTTTCGCAAGAAACGAAGACTTTATGACAGTTCTTTTTTCAAAGAAATGAAGACTTTACGACACTTCCTTTTCATAAAAGACTAATAGATTATAAGCTAACTTTGACAATGAATTGATAATGATAAAGAAATCACTTAATAAATGCTAAACAATCAAGGCCAAAGAAGGGCTACGAGGAGAAATACAACTTGATTTCATAACCATAGAAAACATTGATCTTTCAGAAAGCAACATCAGAAGTAGCTTTGGAAAAATCAAACCAAAGGTGGGCTTTTTAGCCTAAGAGGGATCATCGCAGGCTAGAGTGGGAGACAGTGTGATGCAGTGAATTGTCTCTAAGCTAAGGTTGCTCTGTAGCACACTATGTCAAGACCAACACTGCACTGGCGCCCGAGAGTCAAATCAGGAGACATTCAAGCACAATGTTTTGACAAAAAACACTTCAAAATCACTGAAATAAGATCAATGAGGTCAAGAAAAGTCTACTAGGATGTAATATGATGAGGGTAAGCTACCAAGAACGAAAATATTTCCCCAGTATGGTTGCCAATTTCTTATATGGAATTTGTATCTACGAATAAACACATTTTCCCTAAGTGGGTAGCTACACTTAGAACAACAGAAAGAAACTAGTTTAACATTTTCCTATAGTAGAGAGATGATATGAAGGAACTTACTTATAGTCTTTCACTTCCTTGATCCCCTTTGAGTTGCCTTTGTTGCTCCCACTTGAACTAAATCCGCTCAATAGGTACCTGTGTCAACAAAAACAGAAACAACAACGATCAAATCATACATGATCTATCTACTATAAGCCAATGGAATCGAAGACATTGAAACACATAATTATCATAGATATGAACAAGAATACGGGAAAAGGAATAAAGAACTTTATTAATGTAGAAGGAAGAGTTTCACCCAATACAGTTCGATCCTTTGTCACTCCTCCAGCTTCAGTCCAACCCTCGCCACATCAAAAGCACACCAATCTAGAAGCATAACATTGCTTGACATGAACCCAAATCTCAAATCAACAGAATTTCCTTACAATATTCAAATTCTAGCCTCCTGATCACTATGATGAGTGCTCAATTTATAGGGAAATGGAGGTGGTTTTGTCATAAATGAGGGTATTGAATGGCCTTCCAAACTTGGAGTTAGTTTCCATGGAGCAAGGGATGAGAGGAGAGGAGGTTAATTGATCCTTAGCCTATCCAAATTCGAGCTCATAGGAGGAGATAAGAGATGGGATCCTTCTAGAACGATCTAGAATCAAGGAATATTCCCAGAATCCAATGCAAATTTTGCTCAATCTTGCCCAGCGCAGGTCAAAGAGGGCCTAAGTTCACTACAATGTAGGCTTGAATGGGCCTACTTCCTTTGCAATGCAGTTACCCCTGACCAAGGTTATGCTGGTGTCCCAAGGAGGTATTTCAGCAAGGCTTCGGGCTAGGAAACTTTCATGGATGGAAGCATTCAATGTGATGACTTGTCCAGGGCATGTAACAACTAAATTAGGGTTTGATGAGCCCTAATTGTACTGATCTGAATGTTGGGAGTGAAGTACCCAAATAGACCTATAATAGAGGTATACCATGAAGAATAAGAAGAAGCTACAACTCTCTAAGTAGAAGAGACCACTACTTCCCAAGAACTAGAAAAAACATCCAAGGTCAAGAAACACAAAATAGTAAGTACTCCTCTACTCATGCCTTTATATACATAATTTTTAGGGAAGAATAAAAATCTTGAAAAGGAGAATAGGAAGATTAAATGTTGTGATAATTGCACCTTAAAAACGATAAGAAAGCAGTGATTACAATCTAATTCAAGGGGAAACCTCCTTTTACAATAAATACAATGAACAAACAATATCCGATGATCTTAAGACTAAAAATCCTTAGTGTGTGTATGTGTGTGTGTGTGTATACAACTAATAAAGTTATTGCATGAGGTTTCCATAGTGCTGCATAGATGGGCGGACAATACATGGACAAAAAGACTATTAATTGTCCTGTAATAGAAACACTTATGGCTATTATACCATAGAGAGTTTCTCCCAAAAATAAGGGTCTCATGGATAGGTTTTAGAGGGAACAAAAGGTAATGTAACAATAAATCCATAATATAGCCCAAATAAGATTATCAGGCCTGAGACTCCTACCCATGATGATAATGGATCCCATAGTAGACCAAGTACCTTATCATATTGAAACTCCTTTTTTTTATCAAAACCAAAGAATGAGAAACATGAATAGAATAAATATATATAGTATCCCCCATATATATGGGAGATACAGATAGAAATAGTTATTATTTTATATGTCCATAAATTCAATTTACCATAATAGATTCCAATGTCCAAAATATTGAAATTTGATTTAGAATCAACATTATAACATCTGGATATATGCATATGATATTAATACACACACACACACACAGATATATATATATATATATATATATATATATATTATATATATATATATATATATATATATATATATATATATATATATAATATATATATATATATATATATATATATATATATAATATATATATATATTCTATATATATTTATAATAAAATGGGACCTTGAGTGGCACTATCCTACTAAAAATATAATAGTAGAAATAAATCATTCACATCTAGGGTTTAATTAGGGGTTTTTAAGTTAACATGGGGCTTATATAGGACTTAACATGCCCCTTTCCTTCAAAGAAGTTTTTTCTTCAACACTTGACTATATATGGGTGTTTCAACACGAACAACTCATCTTCCCATGTTGCTTCTTCCACTACTAGGTTCTTCTATTTGATGGGGTACTTAGTATCGCTCAATTTATCAACTGCTTAGTCCTTGTCTCCAAAATTGTTTCTAGTTATAATATTATTTTCCCTTCTTCATTAATCTCTGGAAGAATAGATTCGACTAGGATATTATCACTGATTAACTTCTTAAAGCAAGAAACATCGAAGACTAGATGTACATGTGAAGATGGAGACAAATCCAATTTGTAGGTCATAATTTCAATTCTCTATAACACCTTATAGGGGCCATAATAACTAGAAGCTGATTTTTTTTCTTTTTCCTTTTTGTTGGGTGTGGAGACTGATTATCTTCTGTATTCAAAGATCTCAGCCGGATGTATGCCCCAAGAAAACTGTACACCCCTCCACGCAAGGGGGTGCGGGGGCAGCGCCCCCGAAGCTAAAATAATAGATGTAAAATTGCCCTATAAAAGTCTACTAATTTCTAGTCAATCTGGGCCGTTCATTAGGTGGATAATCTGATGGTAGAAGTTATGTTTAAATTAGGTTTTTTTGCCCTAGAAGGCAACCCCTCACTATATATGAGGGAATTGTATTACGTCTATGTATATCTCTGTATTCTGAGTGAGGAAGAGAGAGGAGATTGAGAGCGAAGAGGGTGTTACAGCGGATTTGTTGTAGGTTGTATCTCTTTAAAGTTTGCTGGATAATATAATAAAGGAAGGACTGGTTGTTTCTCTGTGGACATAGCCCAAATTGGGTGAACCACGTATATCTGTGTCTCTCTTGTTTTATGCATTTTATGTGTTTACATTTCTGCAATATTTTATGTGTTCCATTGCTCTGTAATATATAATTTTATAACAACTAGTATCAGAGCCGAAGGTCTATTTGGCTTATAAACTCACAAGAGAGAAGGATTCCTAGTTCGAGTGGGAGTAATGGCAGAAGATGGTAGGTTTAGGGTCGAAAAATTTAATGGCCAAAACTACCAGTTGTGGAAGATGTAGATGGAAGATTATCTGTATCAGAGAGATCTATACCTACCATTGAGCGGAAAGAAAAAGAAGTTGATGAGTATGATAGACACATAATGGAATATTCTTGACAGAAAGGCACTTGGAACAATATGGTTGTGCCTAGCGGCATCAATAGCATTAAATATTTCAAAGGAAACGACAACAGAGGGTTTAATGTGAACATTGTCCAAACTATATGAAAAACCCTCAGCCTCAAATAAGGTATTTCTTATGAAGCATTTATTTAATATGAAGATGTCAAAAGGTGGATCTGTTGCTGATCATTTAAATGATTTTAATACAGTTACAAGTCAATTAAGTTCTATAGGGGTAAATTTTGATGATGAAGTTAGGGCTCTGTTATTTCTGTGCTCATTGCCAGAAAGTTGGAATGGCTTAGTTATGGCCATTAGTAACTCTGTCTCTGGATCTAGTACTTTAAAGTTTAATGATGTTGTCGATGCAATCCTTAGCGAGGAAATGTGACGGAAAAGCTCTGGTGAGACATGAGGTAATGCTTTGACTGCAGAGACTAGGGGAAGAAAAATGGAAAGAGGAAAGAGCCCAGGATATCGTAGAAAGTCAAGAAAAGGCAGATCCAAGTCTAGATTGTGGATAATGTGCTAGAAATCTAGGAAGAAAGGACACCTGAATAAAGATTACAAGTCTCAGAAGGGAAAAGAAGGAGACACGCAACAAGAAACTAATCATGAAGCGAATGTAACAGGTGATCTATTGCAAGATGCTTTGATTCTTTCATTATAAAATATTATTGATGCCTGGGTGGTAGATTCAAGGGCCTCATTCCATGCCACACCTGATAAGAAACATTTTCATGATTATGTTCAAGGAGATTTTGGATAGGTTCAATTGGGTGATGATAAACCCTATAAAATTGTTCGAATGGGTACAGTTTTCATAAAACAACAGAATGGAAATCAATGGCTATTGAAGGAGGTAAGGCATGTTCTAGATCTGAAGAAAAATCTGGTTTCAACAGGGCAGTTGGGAGGTGAAGGTTGCGTAAGTACTTTCATAGATAAAACCTGGAAGGTCACTAAAGGATCCTTGGTAATAGCAAAAGGAGGAAAGGTTGGTACATTGTATTTATGGAATTGTATTTCTAATTTTGTTAATGCTTTAACCTCTACAAGAGAAGATACGATATTGTGGCATCATAGCCTCGGGCACATGAGTGAGAAGGGGATGCAGATTCTTCACTCAAGAAATTTGTTACCAGGTTTGAAGCATGTTGATTTAAAATTTTATGAAAATTGTGTTTATGGAAAATAGAAGAGAGTCAGATTCCTTAGAGTTGGGAAAGAAAAGAAGTGTGAAAAATTAGAGCTTGTGCATACAGATGTATGGGGACCTACTCATGTATCATCTCTTGGTGGCTCTCTTTTTTATGTTACTTTTATTGATGATGCAACCAGAAAAACCTAGATTTACTGTATTCGAAATAAATCTGATGTATTTGATACTTTCAAGAAATGGAAAGCTTTGGTTGAAAATGAGACAGGGAAAAGGTTGAAGTGTCTCAGATCAGATAATGGAGATGAATATTGCAGCAAAGAG